>JAOXXN010000205.1:14730680-14751107 GCA_026770055.1 Myrmophylax atrothorax
TGTACAAACTCTGAACAAGAAGTGGAGCCATACTGTGTACTAGAGCCTTGTTATATCCTAGGTTTTCAGAGAATAGAATTTTTAAAAAATGCATTTGTGCTACAGGTTTCCTGAATTTACTTGCAAATATTCATGCTGATTAAGGTAGTAGATGTTTGGTTTTAATGTGCTATTTTACTTCCCTGTGTAACAGGTATCTGAGCTAATCATTCCAACAGTAGAAACTGCCAGACAAATGTTTTTTCTTAAAACGTATGTGGAGCATAATGTCCCTTTGCTTTTTGTGGGTCCCACTGGCACTGGAAAAACAGCCATAACAAACAATTTTCTACTAAAACTTCCAAAGGAAAAATACATCCCAAGTTTCATAAACTTCTCTGCAAGAACCTCTGCTAACCAAACCCAGGATATTATTATGTCAAAGCTGGACAGAAGAAGAAAAGGATTATTTGGACCTCCTGCAGGGAAAAAAGCTGTAATATTTGTGGGTAAGACATTTTTTTCAGATTTGTTTTATTTTTATCATTCTAATTCTGGCTTTGGGTAAAGGAAGTAGTTCACTGTAGTAACTTTGGATTGCTTCAGTGCTCTTTGGCTTTTTTCAGGCACCCAAAGGATTGTAGAATCTCCTGAGTTGGAAGGAACCCCCAAGGATCATCGAAGGATTAGCACTGTCCCCTGCTGAGAGGTTTAAGTGGTGCTTGCCTTCAGAGTAGTACTTAGAGTTTCAGGGAAACATGACATGAAATAAAACCAAATCACCAAACCACACTAAGTTAAGCCATCACCCCTAATTATGCCTATGAGGTATAATGGCATTTGATTCTGATTAGTTTAATGGAAAGCAGGAATAACAACACAGCCTTTTTCTACCTCTACTTCAGTTATTTTTCCTTCTTAAAAGAAAACTAAATTCCTAAACACTGAGGGTTTTTTATTCAATGTCCATGTTCTCCACAGATGACCTAAACATGCCTGAAAAGGAAGTGTATGGAGCCCAGCCAGCCATTGAGCTCCTCAGACAGTGGATCGATCATGGTCACTGGTATGACAAGAAAGATTCATCCCAGATTAATATCATAGATGTGCTGTTTGCTTCAGCTATGGGTCCACCTGGGGGAGGCAGGAATGATATTACAGGTAGGAAATGCATTGCTGTGGATGGTAGTTTTCTAGCTGACTGAAGTTAAGAGCTGGGTTCAGTTTTGCTGATGACAAACACTGCATTTATCTATCTGGACCTACAGATCAATTCCCTGCTGGGTTATTCCAAATTGAGTTCAGTGTGTTGAACTTAAAATCTGTACCTTTTCCAGGCACACTCTAACCAACAGTAGAAACAATGTTTTTAATGTTGATTAAAGGGTGAAGCATGAAAGCTATTCTAAAATTATAGAATGGATACTTTTTCTGTGTTCTATTCTTTGGAAAGGAGAGGAAACCCATCTTCTTCCCATGTCTCTGGCAATTGTCTTCTGAAATTCTGTCTCCTGCTGCGAACATAGACTGCCTGTATTTAATTAACAAGCACGTTACCTCTAAGTCCGTTATTCCTGTCACAGCAACATAAATCACATAAATCACAGACTATTCAGAGTTGGAAGGGACCCACAAGGATCATAGACTCCAACTCTTAAGGCAATGGGCCCACATAGGGGATTGAACCCATGACCTTGGTGTTTTTAAAACCAAGTTTTAACCAACTGAGCTGATCTCAGGGTCGTTATAACCTCAGGGAGGTTATATTTAATAATGCAAAATTATGTAAATAAAAGCCCTAATGTTGCTGCACCTACACTGTTATAAGGCACTTCAGGATACTTTGCCTCATATAAACACTCTGATACAGGCAGAACTGTATGTGCTCTGAGGAGGCTTTATGAAAATAACTATTCTGATATAGCTAAATTTGTAAAATTCACTAGTGTATAGACTGATTCTTTTTAGATGAAAGCCAATAACAAGGTACTTGATTTTGTAAAGTTTTATTGTGTCATATCACAGTCAATAGAGCTGATGTGAGATGAAATTTAAATTTGGGTAAGAGTGGCCTTGTAATGGAGAGGCATGTATTACATATTCAAAACAGTTATTCCAAGTGAAACACTGATATAAAATAGGAACAGGTTTATATTTCTTTTGCATCACTGCTGGGGCAGAAATTTGCCAGAAAGAAAATGATGGAGCTGAAGCCAGTGTCAAAATGTTGTTTGAGTGAGCTGGAAAAATATTTGGACATTTGAAATCTTTCTGCACCCTTCTGTGTGTTACAGGACGCTTCACACGGCACTTGAATATTGTATCCATCTGCTCTTTCAGTGATGACATATTAACCAAGATTTTTACTGCAGTTACTGACTGGCACTTCAGCAAAGGCTTTGACTCTTCATTTCTGAAGTAATGTGATTTATTTCCTGTATCATCTTTGTCATCTTTTCTCCTGTGATTTATCTGCAGTAGTTAAAATTTCCCTCTTTTCCTTCTTAAGGCTGGGTAAGATGATGGTCCAAGCGACATCAGTGATTTATAAAATGGCAGTTGATAATTTTCTCCCAACTCCTTCAAAATCCCACTATGTCTTTAATCTACGGGATTTTTCCAGGGTTATTAAAGGAGTTCTGCTCTGTCCACACACTCATTTGCAAGTAAGTTGTAGTTTAATTATGTTCATGTAAGAGAGAGCAATGGAAAATTTAAATTATTTTTATAATGTTATTAAGTAAATACGTCAAAATACATGACCTGTGATTTCAGTAGATTTACACAGTTTAAAATCAGAATAGTCCCTTAATACCTTGTTATTTATTTTTTGTCTGTTTCTGAGGGAAACATTTTGTTAGTATTCTTTAATGTGTTACATTTGGACCCAGAGGCCCAAGGTCCTCCTGTTAAAACCTGTCCATCACATCGGACAGTCCGCTCTCTTGAACTTGCAAACTTAATGCATAAAAGAAACAAAGTTGGAAAAGACTCAGTATCTCTTTTTCACAAATGACAAGCTTATCATGAACAAGACTGAATAATTTAGCCCTGAGATTGCCTGTTGTCACAAACTACAAATGAACACTTTAATGTCATGTTAAAAGAGTACTAACATTTTTATTTCTGTCAGGAGAATGTTTTTGGTGCAGAAACAAAACAAAACAGCCACAAGGTATTCAGGGGAAATCTTATCCCCAGGAAGGACTTTGAGAAGGGCTTGGGTTACAGCCCATGAGCCATATCTTGGAAGGATGGGCAGATTTGATGCAGTAGAGAAAAATGCTTTGACATAAGAGTCCCAGCTTGTATTGGCAGGAAGGGCAAGATGGTGACTAGGTGAGGAATCCAGTTAAGTTGGCAGGTGCTGAGCCATGTGCTGAATGGCTTGCAATTGCGAGATTCCCACCGAGTTTAGTACAAGGTATAGCAGGGTCCAGATGGACATTTCTAACCTTTTCTTTTTGAACAATTCCTGCTTGAGCCATATTTACCCATTTTTTTTGTATTTAAATTTTCAGGATGGAGATAAACTGATCAGACTTTGGATTCATGAGGTTTACAGAGTTTTCTGTGATCGCTTAGTTGATGAGGTTGACAGGAAGGTGTTCTTTCAGATGGTGCAAGATACCACATTAAACAGCTTCAAGCAAAACTTTAATAAGGTACTTTTGGGTAATGTGCTAGGACTGAGAATGAGACTGATGCATTTCAGAAATACTTGGACACTGAGATTACATTAGTATGGGAGACATTTTGATTTATTTCCATCAGTGCATTTTAAAAGTATGGACGATCTTCTATTCAGCATTGAGTATTATACATATTTAGTCAAGTTAATACAAATGACTTCATATGAGAATGACTCATGACTTCAAAGGGATTCTTTGTTGGTACAGAGGACCAACTGGAACGCACTAAATGTCTTGCATAGCATTTACCTGTGCTTTTACTTAAGTTAATTATTTGGATAAGCCAGTGGGTGTAGTGGGTACATTTCTGAGAAGCCTCTTGGGAACTTGTCCTATATTTGACAGCAATACCTCCTTGTGAGGTGTGCATATGTGGAAACTTGCATTCAGCCTGCAGTATTCTTTCCCAGACTAAGGCAGTATCTAGAATAGTGGAAAACAGTGCTTTCTGCACTATTAATACTATGTAGGTAAAGATTATTATGACTTTAAGGAAAATAAATCTCTAATAGTTAGAATTATGTGTTGATTCTTGTCTTTTCCCTAGGTACTGAGTCATCTCTCACCTACTGGAAAAGTCTCTGATGACAATATTCGCAGCCTGTTCTTTGGAGACTATTTAAAGCCCAGCAGTAGCATAAAAGTATATGATGAAATCACAGACTTAAAGCAGCTGACAAGTGTCATGGAATACTACCTTGAGGAATACAACAATGTCAGCAAAGCACCAATGTCCTTAGTCATGTTCAAGTTTGCTATTGAGCACATCTCAAGGATATGCAGGGTACTGAAACAGGACAATGGCCACCTGCTGCTGGTGGGGGTCGGCGGGAGCGGCCGGCAGAGCGCGACCAAGCTGGCCACCTTCATGAACTCCTTCGAGCTCTTTCAGATTGAAATCACCAAGTCCTATGGGATCAATGAATGGAAAGACGACATTAAACAGGTCATGCTGAAAGCAGGTGTTGGGAACACCAATGTGTCCTTTTTGTTCTGTGATAATCAAATAAAGGACGAAGCATTTGTGGAAGATATCAACATGCTTTTAAACACTGGTGATGTGCCTAATATCTTTGAAGCAGATGAGAAGGCTGAAATTGTTGAGAAGATGCAAAGTGCAGCAAGGATGGAGAACAGGAAAATTGAAGCCACTCCCCTTGCTATGTACAGTTTCTTTATTGAAAGGGTGAAGAAAAATTTGCATATTGTCTTAGGTGTGTATTCAATGTGTTGTTTCTTAGAATGTTTTTATTTAGGTTTTGGGATTTTTTCTGTTTCTTGACTGCAAAGAAACTTAGATAACAATTATGATTTTATTTTTGTAGCCATGAGTCCTATTGGAGATGCATTTCGGAATCGACTACGGATGTTCCCTTCACTGATAAACTGCTGCACCATTGATTGGTTCCAAACCTGGCCTACAGATGCTTTGGAAATGGTTGCTAACAAGTTTTTAGAGGATATTGAACTCAAAGATGACATTAGAAAAGAGTATGAGTTTATCTGTCAAGAAAAATATGAAGCAAATGTTTGTTCCCCTGCCCCTTGTGCCCCCAAAATATTTGATCAGGACAGCATCCTTATAAATGTCAGTGCAAGTCAAAGATCCCCAGATGTGTGTATTTGATGTTTCTCTGAAAGGAGTCCAAAATATTTCTAATAATGGGAAAAATACCCTTCTGTCTGCCCTAACACTAATATGATCTCATAAGCTTAGAGTAATTTTCTGATAGTTAACATAAAAACAGGCTGTACTTTCAAAGTAATGTGGAAATATTTTCACCAGGGTTGTGTCACTGTGCAAATATTTCCAAGAAAGTGTGAGAGAACTCTCCGTCAGCTACTACGCGATCCTGAGGAGACACAACTACGTGACACCAACTTCCTACGTTGAGTTGATTCTCACCTTTAAGACTCTGCTGAATAAAAAAAGGGAAGAAGTTGACATGAGGAGAACTCGATATCTTGTGGGTCTTCAAAAGCTTGAATTTGCATCTTTACAGGTAAATTTCAGATGAAAATGCTGGATATGTGGCATATGCACACTTTAGTATGGGGTCTGTATCCTTAAAACTTACAGTAATAAAACTTAGTAAATTTGCTCTTCACTGCATTCATGATGCTATTGATTGTTTTCTATAGAAAGCCAGTAGGAAAAGCTACATTACTGCTTAGTCACTTTAAGAAATTGTGACCTCTAAGTTTGGATTATAGCACTTAATAGAAAACAAAATTAAAATCCATTAAAACTAAATTAAATGGTACTCATTAAATGTTGAAGGAATAGCCTTTATAAATTCCATTATTTTCTCAAAACCTTACATGGAGAATCCATACCCCAACATGCCAGCACCTATTATCCTTTTCAAAATAGGTGAGAAATTGAAGAATGTTGTCAGACAATAATAAACATTATTTCCTGAGTAGATTCCCACTAGGAAATTGGTCAGGTTCCAGAGAAATAACTCCCTTTTCCAACCCATGTGATCCAGGGAATGGTCTTTCCAAGGTGCAAAGTAAAGGGGCTTCCAGATACTTGCTGAATGAAGAAGAGCATCCAGTTTGCAGCTGTTACTGTCACCAAGTCTGTGTTTCCTTCCGGATTTCTTCTGGATTTTGTTTTCCACCTGTGCAATAAGGGATTATTTGGGGTTTCATAAACTGAAATTGACTGTGAGCTAAAAATGGAATTAATCCATTTATTCTTCATTATTCAAATGAAGTGGATCTTAAAAAAGCAAGTGTATTGCATAGATGATGATAAAAAAAGCTATTCAGTTAAATCAAACAGCTCTTAGTAAAAATAGACTAGAGAACTATTAATAATTCTTTAGATCAAATATCCCTTTTTAGATTGTATTAATAGAATATCTTCTGATCTTTCTTCCTGAGACCTCAAGATGTGAAATGCATGCAATGTTTACACAGATCTTTACTTGATTTCCTGTTGCATTCATCAGGTTGCAGAGATGCAGAAAGAACTGACTGCCCTTCAGCCTGAACTGATTCAAACTTCTGCTGAAACAGACAAAATGATGATCCAGATTGAAAAGGAAACAGTTGAAGTAGATGCAAAAAAGGAAATTGTGTCAGCAGATGAAAAAGAGGCCAATGATGCAGCTGCGGTTGCCCAGGGCATTAAGGTAGTGCAGGGGCTGAGCCTGGAGCAGGGTGGGCTCCCAGGAAATGGGAGCTGTGGTGATGTGTTAATGGGGTGAGCCGAACTCTGAAAGTAACGGAGTTACAAGAGATGATGGTGAATGACATATTCCCAATACAAACACGGTGAATTTTGGCTGTTTGGAGTATGGCAGTATCTCCTGGTACTGCATAGCTTCCCTTTCTAGTCCACTTTCCAAAAGCTCTTACTTCTATACTAACATATTCTCATTTTCAACAGATTGAATAATGAGTTTATACTGTCTCCATGTCCAAAGACACTTCATTTGGAGTTAGCTGAGATAATTTGGCACAGTGCTGCAGGGAGCCGTGTTAGGCATAACTTCAGAGATAATGCCATAGCCAGACCTCCATAACAGAGTTTCTTGTGGGAAGTTCCAGGATGCCTCAATACTTTTTTTTTGGTAACTAATTGGAAATGTCAGTGATAGATAAGATAGGTAACTACTGAGATCTGAGTATGATAAGAATTTAAGTTACACAGTATCCATTTTCCACCTGATCAGCACTGTAAGATTTAGCTAAGAACAAGTGTATCTAACCTTTATTTTAATTCTCATTGCCAGACCAGAGAGACTTTGATATTGAAAGCTTGTCTGGCTTTTTCAGCTATCAGTTCAGTTGGTGGAAGTTACAAATTTCTCTACAAACCTGTCTTTAAACTGTGCAGTCAAACTGTGAAAGTAGTTTTCTCTCCAAGAAACATGATGTTGTGAAGAGTCTTTTTACTGAGTACTTAACAAGAGAGAAGGTTCTCCCAGGCTGTGTGGGGTGATCAGGCTGCTGAGCTGGTATTGTATGAAGGTTTACATGTTTCTGCCCCATGTCTTAACAGGATGAATGTGAAGCAGACCTTGCTGAGGCCCTGCCAGCTCTGGCTGCAGCGCAGGCAGCTCTTGATACTCTGAATCCTTCAGACATCTCCCTTGTGAAATCCATGCAGAATCCACCTGGCCCTGTTAAGCTCGTCATGGAGAGCATCTGTACCATGAGGGGAACTAAACCAGAGAGAAAACCTGACCCAAGTGGCAGTGGTAATGATGTGGCTTTTCTTATCCCTGCCCTAGGAATGAGTGGGGTAGTGCTGTGGTGTGCTGGTGAAGTGCTGCTGGTGTGAGTGCAGCAGGTGCATGTGCACTCCAAGTGTGTGTTTGCCGAGCAGTGGTTTGCACTGCACTGAACAGCCAGGGCTGCCTTGGCCATGGTCACATCCTGCCCTTGCCCAATGCTGTAGGCCACACTTTGTAACTATGATCCCAGTCACCAGCCCAGAGTCATCTCTTCAGCTTGCTTTGTCCCAGTCTTGAGTTTTGCATTGCCTTGGTGAACTCTGGGAACTGGAGGAGTGCTGTGCACCATTCACATGTATTTCCCTTGTAATTCCTGCTTCCAATCTATCAGTTATGCTGGGAAGCGGAACTCGAGTTTTACCCCTGCCATAGGTAATGATTCTAACAAGCTTTTTCTTTGGGGTTTATGTTGTTATTGTGGATTGCACAGAATTTGTAAGGTGCCCTTACAGTTCAACCCTTCATAATTGAAAATAAGAATTCTGTAAATGCCTTTCATCCAAAACTATTTTATCTAGATTAGGAATGATTACTTATACATAGCTACCGATTTATCTAATAGACTATGTTGAGGAAGACTGTATAGTAATTTGTTTCCCTTAATGTGCTTGGGTAATTTAGAATTCATATGCAATTAATAAGTATTAGATTAGTTAGTGATGCTGGAGTTTCTGTCTGAATTCCTTTAGGAGTTTTGTTAAACTAGTTAACAGTTTTTGCACAGTAAAATTCCATTGCAAAATCATTGATGTTAATTCTTATATGTTTCAAAGTATTTTTTCAATTTGAACATTTATGTATTAAGCCTGATTTTAGTCTTATTTGCAATATAGGTAAAATGGTTGAAGACTACTGGGGGCCAGCTAAAAAAATACTTTCAGATATCAAGTTCCTTGAGAAGTTACAGAAATATGACAAGGATAATATTCCTCCTGCTATAATGAAGAGGATTAGGGAGAAGTTTATTGGTCATGCAGATTTTCAGCCAGATGTTGTGAAAAACGTGTCATCTGCCTGTGAAGGCCTTTGCAAGTGGGTGCGAGCCATGGAGGTGTACGACCGCGTGCAGAAGGTGGTGGCCCCAAAGCGTGAGCGTTTGAGGGGGGCAGAGGAAATACTGGAGGTTCAGATGCAGAAGTTAAGAGTAAAACAAGCAGAACTTAAGGAGGTAGTTGATCGCCTCCAAGCTTTGCAAGATGAGTTTGACAAAATGAATAACCGGAAGAGAGAACTGGAAGAGAATATTGAACGTTGTTCACAAAAGCTTGTGAGAGCTGAGCAGCTAATTAGTGGTCTGGGTGGAGAGAAGGAGAGGTGGACAGAAGCTGCACGGTTGTTGGGAATTCGGTACACAGACCTTGTGGGAGATGTGTTGTTATCATCAGGAACTGTGGCCTATCTGGGAGCCTTTACTGTCGATTACCGCCTGAGGTGTCAGAAGCAGTGGCAGGTTCTGTGCAGTGAGAAGAACATCCCATGCTCCAGTGATTTTACCTTAAGTAATACTTTGGGGGATCCTGTCAAAATCCAGGCATGGCAGATTGCTGGATTGCCAGTTGATTCTTTTTCCATTGACAATGGGATAATTGTTTCTAACTCAAGAAGATGGGCTTTGATGATAGATCCTCAAAGGCAAGCTAACAAGTGGATAAAAAATATGGAGAAAACTAACAAGCTGTCAGTTATCAAATTATCTGACACACATTATGTGAGGACATTAGAAACTGCTATTCAGCTTGGAACACCAGTCTTGCTAGAAAATATTGGTGAAGAATTAGATGCTTTTATAGAGCCCATTTTATTAAAGCAAACATTTAAACAACAAGGAGTAGAATACATGAAATTAGGGGAAAATATACTTGAGTATTCAAGAGACTTCAGGTTTTACATGACAACCCACTTAAGAAATCCTCATTATTTGCCTGAGGTGGCTGTGAAAGTTTGTCTACTCAATTTCATGATTACACCTTTGGGTCTTCAGGACCAACTTCTTGGAATTGTAGCTGCAAAGGAAAAGCCTGAGCTAGAAGAAAAAAAGAATCAACTCATTATAGAAAGTGCAGCCAACAAGAAACAACTGAAAGAAATAGAAGATAAAATCCTGGAGGTCCTTTCCCATTCAGAAGGAAACATCTTAGAAGATGAAACAGCAATTAAAATTTTGTCTTCATCCAAAGAGTTATCTGAAGAAATCTCTGAAAAGCAAAAAATTTCCTCTTTAACTGAGAAGGAAATAGATTCTACTAGAATGGGGTACAAGCCAGTTGCTGTTCATTCAGCTGTTGTCTTCTTCTGCATCTCTGATCTGGCAAACATTGAACCTATGTACCAGTATTCATTGATTTGGTTCATTAACTTGTATGTTCAATCTATTTCTAAAAGCAAAAAGAGTGGAAATCTAGAACAGAGAATTAAAAACATAACTGAGCATTTCACAATAAGCATCTACAATAATGTCTGCTGTTCACTGTTTGAAAAGGACAAGGTGTTATTCTCCTTGCTGCTGACAGTGGGCATTATGAAGGGAAAGAACCAAATAGATGATGAGGTTTGGCGTTTCCTGCTGACAGGAGGTGTTGCTCTGGATAATCCTCACCCCAATCCAGCTCCAGACTGGCTGTCCAACAAATCATGGGCTGAGCTCGTACGTGCATCTTGCCTGACAAACCTCCAGGGACTAATGGAACACGTAAGAGACAACTTTTCCAAGTGGAAGCCAATCTATGACTCGGTGAGGCCCCACGAGGAGCCCTTCCCGGACACGTGGAGGCGGCTCTCGGGGTTGGATCGCATGGTTATCCTCAGGTGTTTGCGGCCAGACAAGATCATCCCAGCAGTGCAGATATTCATTGTGGAAAATATGGGAAGAACATTTATTGAACCCCCCACATTTGATCTTGGGAGAAGCTACAGTGATTCAAATTGTTGTGCCCCTTTGATTTTTATATTATCACCAGGTGCTGATCCTATGGCAGGTGAGATTGCTATTAAAAGTATCTCTTTTTATCTGGTTAAATGTCACTGAGTATGACTAAACGGATAATAGGCCCCTTCATTTGATCTTTAAAGTCTCTTGAAAATACAATACAGCAATGATGGAATATCAAACATTTGCATCTGCCCATATATAAACAATGATAGTAAAAATGTTGGAGGGTGGGATGAATATAGTGGTGATGAAATGTCTTGGTGTCTGAGCAACAATTTAGGGATCTAACAGATTGTAGCATCCAGACCAGTTTAGAATTTATACTTGCATTAGAATTCTTTCAGTGGGTGTTGGAGACTTGCCCCAGTCTTTGTTGCAACCCCTCCTCCAGAAAGTTTCCTCCCTCTCAGTTACTAATTAAATGGTGTATATGGCCACACTTAAAACCACATTTCTTAAATGTCCTTTAAAGTATAACCACACAGATTATTTTTAAAATCTGGTTTTCAGCCAAAAGAATTGTAATATGGAGCCATACCATAAGGATGTATTTCCAGAAGGTGCTGGGTTTGGTAGCAAAGCTGGAGGGCTATTTTTAACCAGATCTAAAATTCCAATTTGCAGCTCAACCCCCATGAGCAATTGTACCCAGGCAACAGAGTCAAGAGCTGTAGCGCAGACTGGAAGAGAACCCTTGGGACCAAGGGAGAGGACAGACATTTAACCTGCCTAGTTTTTGCTTTGAGGGTTTTTTTTGTAATACCTTCTAACCCTAAATAAATTATATCCCTAACTAAATAAAAATAATTCAGTATGTGCCTCAGAAGCAGATTGATGCAGCATTTGATACAACTTCTGGGTTGTTGAGGTGCTTCTGTTTGGGTTTCTTTAATTGAGTAAAATATGTGTTGACTTTTGTCCCTTTATTTACATTATAGAAATGATGAATGTAACATATTCTGCTTTCTAATAGACTTTATCTTTGTTTGAATGTATAAAAATTGCCACCACAGGTTTACTAAAATTTGCTGATGATGTCAGCATGGGAAGTACAAGCATTCAAACCGTTTCACTTGGCCAGGGCCAGGGCCCAGTAGCAGCAAAAATGATTCATCAGGCTATTACTGATGGAACCTGGGTAGTGTTGCAAAACTGCCACCTTGCAACTAGCTGGATGCCTGCCTTGGAAAAAATCTGTGAGGAAGTTATAGTGCCTGAGAATACCAATGAAAATTTCAGGTAGGGGGTTTAGTATTTTGCACATTTTAATGGGAATATTTCTTGTTTGCTGAAGACACTGCTTGAAAGAAATTAAACTACTTTTGTGTGAATGACTTAAGAACATAGTTTATATGCTTTATGTGTAGTGATAAAATAAAGATCCATAACTAAGATGTCATCTTTTCTACCTGTCCAATATAATCTACTTTATTCCTGCATTTCAGAACAAAGTCAGATGTTATCATTGTAGTTAAGCAAGTAGTAAAACTTAGTCTTCTATAGATCAACATACAGGATTTGTCAATATTAAAGATTTTTTTGATAAAGTACTTTTCAAACTTTCTTTTAGGTTGTGGTTAACTAGTTATCCATCAGAAAAGTTTCCTGTTAGTATCCTGCAGAATGGCATCAAAATGACAAATGAGCCTCCAAAAGGCGTTAGAGTGAACCTGCTCCGATCGTACCTGAACGACCCCATCTCCGACCCCGTGTTCTTTGGCAGCTGCCAAAAGCCAGTGATGTGGCAAAAGCTGCTGTTTGGCCTTTGTTTTTTTCATGCTGTTGTGCAGGAGAGGAGAAACTTTGGCCCACTGGGTAAGTTTTAGATTATTTTGCAGTTTGTTTCAAAAAAGATTAGTGGTGTTGAAACGCATTGTTGGAGTCTCTCTACAGAAAGGCAGTATTGTTAGCAGTGGTACAAGAGTGCAATCTGCAATATAATAAAGTTTAAAAGCTGTTATTTGCAGGGATTCTTATTCAGGCAAAGTTACTCTGGAAGCTGCTAGAAGTATTACCCTGGAGGAGGACTAGAAAGTACCATTTTCCAAATAAATACTTTATATAGTAATTACATTAAATTATAGCTTACTAAATTATTAATCTATTACTGTAGTTGTTACTAACAGTCAAATCCAGTTCCAGTTTTAAATTTTTCTAATGAAAAATGTGGCTACTTCAATTCTGCTTTTGTTATTTGTGTACATACTTTGTTTTATCAAAGCTAGTACATAGATTTACTTGGTGTGAAACAAATGTGTGTAGCTGCAGTGTGTTGTTCATAACACAGTAATGAAAAGATATGTATCATAAGATTTGTGCTTCAGCTATTTCTACAATCTTGAAATACGTAGAAAACTACAGAATTTATGCATGATATAGAACTTATGGAATTACAGATCCCATTTTTACAACACCATAAAATTTATGCTCTCCACTGGTGTCCATGAAGTTCTCAGTCTGTCATTCCAGACGGGTTTGTCTCTGTCATAACAGGATACAGTATTGTTATGGAGTCATGTTGTCCCTTGTGCAATAAACAGCCTGGTATGTTCCAGGGCTCTTCTCAGTACTGTCTGGCAGGTGGTATCTTCAGCTCTGTGGTAGCAGTGTAGTACCAATGCCATCATTTCCTGGGCCCAGCTGTCAGCACAGTGCAGCACTGCCCTGTCTATCTTTTCTGAATTGAACAGGTTGGAATATTCCATATGAGTTCAACGAATCCGACCTCAGAATAAGTATGCAACAGATCCAGATGTTTCTGAATGAATATGAAGAAATCCCATTTGAAGCTCTGACCTATCTAACAGGTACAGGCATTACATCCTCTCAGGTGTTGACTTTGCTGGGCACTTTCAGCTGGGACAGTGTTAAACTGGTGAGTTTTTGACAAACTGAGTGGATTCCACTCAAGTTTGCTTTCTTGGCCTTCCACATACAACATGGTTGCCATTGGTGGATGTTGGAGTTGAATTGTCCTTAGAGTTGGATCCCAAGCGCTCAGATGTCATTGCTGTTTTGACTTGTATGTAGCTAGAAGGATTACTAATGGTCCAGGAAATCTTTGCTTCATATGCATCAAACAAAACCATCAATGGCCTCTGTTTCACCTTCGCTGATCAATGTGAGCCTGGCACAGTAACCTTTGGCAGTTTACCAGAGGGTGTGATAATAGCCATGGCTTTAAAGCGGGAGATGTTGAGCTGTGTACATAACTTGGTTGCTGTGGCTGTTCAGAAAGATAAGCTGCTTTTTGGCACCTCCTTTGTGAGCCTTGTCATTCTTGATTTTTGTTAATAGTACGATTAGTTTTATGAAAACAAATTCTGGAACATGAGTAGCAGTTTCTCAGACTAACTCATAGTGTTTCTTAAATGTTTCATCATGAAGACATGTAAATTTGGCCCATAATTCCAAAGATGTTCAAATGCCTAATTTCCATTGAATTGATTGAAGTATAAGACCTAAAAACTTTTGAAGAACTGGAGATTTGGAGCTTCACCTTACTCAAGTTTCACATTATTGCAAAACTATTTTTATTTGTTTATTGACTTTCTTTTTTTTTTTTTTTTCTGGTCCTGGTTTTCTTTGTCCTTTCCCAGGGGAGTGTAACTATGGAGGTAGAGTGACAGATGATAAAGACAGGCGTCTTCTCCTGTCCCTTCTTTCCGTAGTCTACAACAAGGATATAGAGCAGGACAAGTATATGCTCTCAGCTGCAGGTGACTACTACATACCACCACATGGCCCTTATGAGGTGAGAAGACAACAGGTGTAAATTCTCTCTGAGTTATTAGGAAAAACCCTACCTATACAGTATTTTGATATGCTGAATGCAAGAAATAGAAAATATACCCCATATAAGATCACAAAGCCAGGCCAGAATTATCTCATGTATGAAACATGAATCTGGTATTTAAGTTCTACTGCACCCCAATGGGGATGTAGTGATTGTCTATTATTGTGACATTTGTTGATGCAAAGAGCCACCCCTGTGCAGGTCCTGTACAGTTCTAGAAAGCCAATAGGAGGCTTCAGGAATTTACAGGGTACTTCTGCACCCTCTTGCAACCACTTTTGCCTTGAAAGCCGTGATCAGGAGGAAGAAGTGGAATTACAGATATATAGTCAGTTTTCACCCCCTTTTTTCCCCTTCTAACAGCTGCACAGAGATAATGAATGTGCTCAAATCCTAACTATTAGTGTAGCCCTCAGTTGCTGTAGGGGTGATACATGCAGCATCCCACCCCCTCCTGTGACTCCTGCTGGCACTCCTTGGATATTTCTAATGTACTTCCCTTTCTCTTGCCATTTACATGGGGGTGGTAATGACTCCTCAATTAGTCTTTGAATTACTCAAAACTTATATCTATCTCTGTGGACTGTATAAATCAATTTCTGAGTGTCTTTAACAGGGAACTGCTGTGTTTGATTGTAAATGGGAAGGTTCTGTTCAAGCTGGATTTACTGATGATTTATGAATACTGCATTGCATGATTTCTTTACCTGAATGTTTGTTTTACAGTCTTACATTGAATACATACGAAGTTTGCCAATTACAACACACCCTGAAGTGTTTGGACTTCATGAAAACGCAAACATCACCAAGGATAACCAGGAGACTAACCAGCTCTTCCATGGAGTGCTCCTGACTTTGCCTAGAGAAGCAGGGGGAGGTGGCAAGTCCCCTCAGGTAACAGGGAGGAAACATCAACTTGCACTCTGGAAAGGCGCCCTTTCCTGTCATGTCCTGAGTCTCAGAGTAATCAAAGACCTCCCATCACAAGACTGTAGCATTGGGAGTAGATGTGAATGTCCCTGTAGAAAAGTAGATGGATTTTGGCATAGCACCTTTAAAGATGGAAGATACCTTCAGGCCTTTGCATTAAAACAGATTAATACCACACAACCCCACCTGTGTAGAACATGCAGTTTGAATGCTTCTTTCATATTTTCTGCTTTAAAGTAACAGTAAAGGGCTTTACTTCAGTCATGAATTAAAGTTAGAACACAGTTAAACATCATGTTTGGTGGTGCACCTCAAGTCACATCCATCTCTAGGCAATTTTAAAGCATGACATATAAGTCCAGCCTACAAATTCCAATGAGGGAAGTTCATGCACTGCCTGACTTCATCCAGCAGTGGTTGTATGACCATCCCTGCCATTCTCACTCGGGGACAGACTCCAGAGTGCCAGGAAGTTAGATCAAGTCATTCAGCCATCAGACAAGCAATATAAGCCTATCAGAGGCAGAAGTTGTCTTCCTGGTGAGAAGTCTGTGCTACAATGTCTGTTATTGCTCATGGAATGCCGGGGTTTGAGATATGATTTTTTGCTTCCCCTTTGCTGCTCAGTTTCTACAGTCCCAAACATGTCACTTTGTTTGAGACTTGTGTGGCACAAAGAGGGGCAGCGTGACAGGATGGAATCACTTGGACATGGACCTCACTGTCATCCACCCCTCTGTGGGACTTGGTTGTGGAGATGCTGGGAATTTCTTCATCATGTCCTGGCAGCTCAGGTTACTCAAGCCAAATCTGTGCCCTTTTGAGATACAGACAAATGACATTTCAAGCCTCTCAGATTTGACATCCTATATTTTATATAGAAGTGGATTCTTGAAAAGTGGAATTGATGGAGCCTCGTTTCCTGTGGGGTTTTCTAGTGATCTTGTTCTTTGATGTCTAATAGCTCTAAGTGAAGCTTCTCCTGGCTGGGGTATTCAGGTGGTCTTCCATCATTTTCCCCATGCTGCATGCTTTGTCTTTTCTTTCATTGTGGCAGTAATAGGATTATGCTTGTCTGTCCTCCTGCCTATTTCCTTAGAAGTCACCTAAAACCTTTTTGCAAATTAAACCAAAATTGCTAGCAAATTTAAATGCATTGAGAAGAAAAAAGGAGCAAGCAGGCACATGTGGGAACTGACAGATAAGATGATGCCCAAAGCAAGTAAGAGCATGTAAGCACTCTACCTGTAGGAAAATGGACTAAAATACCTATGTGGTTGTATGGAAAAAATATAAAATTTGTAGTGTTTTGTGGAATTTATTCAAAAAATATGGAGGGGGGCGGGAAAGGAATATTCCTTATTCACTGCAAACCTGTGATTTCAGGAAATTGTTGAAGATTTGGCACAGGACATCCTATCCAAATTACCAAGTAACTTTGATATGGAAAAGGTTATGAAGGCATACCCAGTACTTTATGAGGAGTCCATGAATACAGTTCTTAGGCAAGAACTAATTCGATTTAACAGGTATGGCTCAGTGTTGTGTGTGGAACTGCTGATACTGAAATGTGCTTGTGTTCGTCGGTACAAGTTGCTCACGAGCCTTAAACAGTTGTAAGCCTTTTACAAGACAATTTTCCTACCACGTTAGATTCTGCTTTGGGTGAATCCTTTAAAAATACTTGAAAGCTGTAGCTGAGTACCTTAATATAGAAACAATACCTATATTCATAGAGTATGAACTTAAATCAGATTTGAGTTTGTTGTGTTGGGCTAGGGCAGCCTGCTTTATTCTTTGTCAGTGGTAGCCAGGCCCCAATATTCACAGCACACTATGTTGTTTGTGTTAAAAGCTTTAAAGCTCTTGTCACTTGATTTCCCTTGTCTAAAGTGGAAGTTTTCACTGTTTTTTATTTCTCTGTGTGTGTTTTTTCTTTGTTTGCTTTTCTAAAGTTAAGTAAGAGTTCTGATAACTACAGGTGAGATAAGGAAATTCTCTCAGGATGTTTACCAGTTTTGGCTGACCCTTTATTCAAGTTGGACTCAGAGGTCTTTAGGCAGGTAGTAAGCAGTAAATAATAAGATGACAATTTCTTTGTTTTCATCTGAAGGCTTACTGAAGTTGTTCGGAGCAGCCTCATTAATATAAGAAAAGCCATCAAAGGCCAAGTGTTGATGTCTTCTGAACTTGAAGATGTGTTCAACAGCATGCTACTGGGGAAAGTGCCATCCATGTGGGCTGCCAAATCCTACCCATCACTGAAGCCACTGGGAAGTTACGTGTCTGATCTCCTCTGTCGGTTGGTCTTCTTCCAGGTACGCTGAGCTGACACTGACAGGGCTGCAGCTGAGAGCTCAGGGGGTGCAGGGGGTGTCAGTCCTCACCCAGCAGTGCCCTGAGAGCTCCAGGCTGTGAACTATCCACACAGACCCGTAGCCAAACACACACTGCATTAACAGCACTGAAATTAGCTGAGCAATTGCTCAGCAGGGTGAGTTGGGAGTGTAATTCCTTGGTGCTAATCCAGTGCTGCTATTGACAGTTTCCATTTTTCTGGTTGTAGAGGATTCATTTTAGTTTGCACTGGTGTCTTAATGACTTCCCTGCTCAAAGGACACTGAACTGGGTGTGAGAATGCTTTAGAAACAGTGCATAACAGGCACTATTAAATTTTATATATGTAGCTGTAAATCTGTTCTCTTTCAATTTTATTAAAAAGTAAAACCACTTGCACATACTTTTTGAACAGCTATTTTATTCTTAATTCGTCCTTCCATTATTTCCCTTGCTCTCTTAGCACTCCTTTAAAATTACTTAACATTTCAAGTGTGCCTTAAATAGCTGAGGTACTGAGATGTAGTGGAACCCCATACAAGTCAGGAGAGGAGAAATCAAGGAAGAAGTGTATCAGACATTTTCTATTTGCTGGATCACTGTATGGGCTTCTTTTGACTCCAAATAACTTACAGTAGTGTGAGGACATTCTGCCCTTGCTTCGTTTTTTCCTGCTGCCTGTGTGGACAAAGCCCAAGATCTCCTTGTCTGGCATCTTGGTGCTGGAATGATTTCCTCTCCTAGGATCTGCTGTGTAGTGAGTGCCCTCTGAGTGATCAGGGCAGAGACTATGTATGAAAATTTGGCCTTTTTTCGTGTCGGGAGATTGGTGCTCACAAGACTGTAAAAGAGGGTATGTTGATAAAAGTGTCCAAATTCAATCACTTTGCTTGTTTTTGCTGGCCAGTATCTAGGCCTCAAAAAATATGTTTGTGCTACTTTCTGAAATTTCTTTCTCAGTAGCACTGAGTCCTGTTTGTTTCAGAATGAGTGATTATTTTTGTTGTCATTGTGAGTAACTGACTTCTGTGATTTGTTGTCTCTGCAAAACAGAGAACTGATGGTTCCCATCAAGGAACTGAGGGTCCCATCAAGGTTTAGATCTCACTGTGCTCTTTGAGTGTATCTACAAAGACATCTTCTGGTGAATTGGCACAGTGAAGCCTCAAATGTATTTTTTTCCTTACATTTGTTTTTTATTTCTATATTCAGGATTGGTTTGACAATGGGCCACCCACAGTCTTTTGGCTTTCAGGATTCTTCTTCACTCAGTCTTTTTTGACTGGTGTTTTACAAAACTATGCCAGAAAATACAGCATCCCAATCGACCACATTGGATTTGAATTTGAGGTAAGAAAAATGCAGAAGAATTTTGTTTTGCTTGAATCATGTTATAGGGCAGCACAAAATAGGGGTTTCAGACTAACAGATTTTATTTAAAGGAGAAATTTCGGACTATCACTTACAGGATCTGATATACTCTAGATAAAAACAAAATCAAGCAATGGTTTGATCATTCTAGGTGATGAAAGAAGAGCACACAATGGAGAAAACACCACAAGATGGAGCTTATGTGAGAGGCCTTTTTTTGGAAGGTGCACGATGGGATAGAGAATCCTCCGTAATAGGAGAATCACTACCAAAAGTTCTTTATGATCCTTTGCCCATAATTTGGCTGAAACCTGGAGAAAGTTCCAAATTTCTTCATATGAACATCTATTCATGCCCTGTATACAAGACAAGTGCAAGAAGAGGTGTCTTATCCACCACTGGCCACTCCACCAACTATGTTCTCTCGATTGAACTCCCTTCAGACAAGCCCCAGAAACACTGGATAAATCGAGGTGTGGCAGCTCTGTGCCAGCTGGATGACTGAGAGGATGCAAAGCAGAACACTCACATTTTGTTATTGTAAAGTTACACTTTACTCCTCAATGGTTGAGTGGTTTGGGTTTTTTTATGAAACTGGGCCTAAAGAGTTTGGTGCTGATTTTAATGGGAATCTACTTCACAGCTCTTGCAAATAAGACTCTGTGGGTTTGCCAACCACTTCTGTGTCCCAGAAGTACGTAGGGCAAGGAGGGAGGAGGTGAGAATATTCTTTTGTCAAGATGTAAAACCAATCCTCAGCTAGAATGAACTGCCAGAGCTGTATCATAAAACTATAGTCATTCCTTGATGTGTCTCAGAATTTGTAGACAGCACACGTATGGGGACCTGCCATTTCTCAGAACAGTATGCTTGTCTCATTATTTTTTATTTTTAATTTCATTATTATTTACCTACATATGCCAGGTACTTGACAAAGAGCTGTTTCCTTTCTCCCATGGTCTCATGTTACTTCCTCCCAGCCAGCAGCAAAGCCCCACACAGCCACTCACTAGAGGGATCAGGGGGAGAACTGGAAAAGTAAAAGTGAGAGAACTCTTGGGTTCAGATAAAGACACTTTAATAGGGAAAGCAAAAACTGTGCACACAAGCAAAGCCAAAAAAAAAAAAAAGGGAATTAATTAA
>JAOXXN010000205.1:14778419-14809630 GCA_026770055.1 Myrmophylax atrothorax
AGTTAGGACAAAGGTGGCAAGCTGATACCAGGCAGTGCTAGCAGAATCTACTGGGATCAATGTGCAAAGGAGTGAAGTTGAGCCAGCTCAACTGAACATGGGAAAACAAACATGGAAAAGAATGTGCTAGAGAATGAAAAAAGAGAATTACCCTCCAGACCCAAATCATGCTTTGCTAGGTAGCAGCTGTCTGGCATTCACAGATTAAACAGCCACTCAGCTCACATGCAGTGACAATGATAGCATGGCCTCTGTTTTGCTTTGAGTGCATGAAATGAGGAATTAACTCTCCCATGCTGAAAGCCATCAAAGTGTCCGGAAGTGTGTATTTACTCCTAACAAACATTTGTGAACTTGTCTGTTGTTTTCAGTACCTGTTTTATGCTTTATATGACAATACAGAGTTCATGGTGTTAATGCCACTTTATAAGGAAAAAAGTGAAGTGTTTTTTTGTAAAATTACTCTGCACAAATGGGGTTTGGCTCTGAAAGGTTTTATTAAATGCATAATTGGTTCTCTGTGATTTGGTGCATTTCATGGTTCTAAATGTAAAGATTTGTGTGGTGTTTTGTCTTCCAGCATTCTATGTGGAAGCCAAGAAGCCTGAAGGAAGCTGTGAAGCCAGTGGAATGATTCCCTGTGTAGCTGAAACTATGTAAGTGTTAGATGTTTGCTTGCAAGATCACTTGCCCAGCATCAGTTGTTAGAGCAGTGACTGCTCTGGGCTCAGCAGTGGCAGTGATCCTCTCCTGCCTCCCCAGGGGAAAGCTGTGTGTGTCTGGAAAAAGACAGGGCACCCATGACACTGTTCCCTGTTCTCAGCTGTTTTGGAAGCATGTGTCTCTGTCCACTAACAGGTAGATAATGCACGGTAAAATTCTATGAAATTCTTACTCTTGCTGAAGACTTTGTGAAAAGATGAGGTGGGTTGAGGCTTAGTTAAGCTCTAGTAATGTTGTCTTTGCCTTAGCTAGTGAACTGCTACCTGGAAAGGGATTTAATGGTTGGCTGAACTGTGTCCCCTTTAGTTATGAGATTTCCTAAAATTTGTCTTTAAGGTGCTCTTAAATGTATGGAAGGTTTTTTTTTTCTTCTACTGTCTCGATACTTTCTTCATTTGGAAACTCATTATAAATACTTTCTGATGCAACACTTTATTAAACACCATAATGCTTGTTTTGCTTGTTATTCTCTGGACATATCCAATAATTTCTATTACTACAGTAACATCAGTCATTAAAGAAAAATACAGGGTTACTTAAATATCTCCTTTGCATCTTCTCCCCTCCTGCCAGCTCTCTCCCACTTCAGTGCTGCCATTTTCTATTGTGCCATGGTGTGCTTGTATGACAGAGAGTTATTACTGAGTCACTTTGTTTTGCTCCCTTCAAATCTTGGATTACTGTGATCTGGTCACTTGAAAATGGAGAAAAACTAAATTCCTTACAGCACTTAGAAAAAAATCTCCCCCCAGAAACCCCCCCAAAACAAAAAGCCCCACCAAGCATTGGCCAAGGCCTTTACAATCTTCTCTAGTTTTTTATTTTATGTATGAGGCCATGTGGTTCTGCACATCCTTTGTTCTTAGAGGGTGACTTCTGGCTGTATTCACCAGCACTTTCTGTGTACCCATTGCTGCCTCCTTTCTAGAAAGGTGCAGACAATGTTATTGTTGATCTCTGCTTTGCAGTTCCTGTTATGTGGACGATGGTGATTCATTTGTACTGGTGGTCATTGCTCAATACTTGTCTGAGTAATAAACTTCTTTGGGAGTTCTGCATCCTGTAGCACTGAGCACATTCCAACCTTAGCCCTGAATTTTGATCTTTTTCCGCAGAATGGCGAAAGTAGTGGTCAGTGCTGCCTTTTATGTCTTGCTTTTATGTTCTACAAGCCTCTTGCAGTAATTTTGCTCTTGGGAATTGATCCTTTTGGAATTGGTGCTTTGCCACCAATCCAGTGTAACCTTTGGGCACGTGGGAGGTTTATACTTGTTCCTGATCCAGCTGGGAGCAGTATCTGCACATCCGTGCGCTCCCATAGCTGTGCTTGGCGTGACCGAGACGTGACACTGGTGCTTCTCTGCAGGTAAATGACAGCTCTGCTCACCCTCCTGAGGGTGCTCCCTCACACTCCTTGAACACTGGGTTCAGTGCAGCTCCTGATGCTGCAATTAGATCTCTCCAGCCTTCCTTAACAAAAGGGCTGACTTCTCCCACTTGTTTCTATCTCCTTCCGAGGCTCTTGTTCCTTTCATGCCTTGAAACCTGAGTCATGTAGGAAGCGGAGGTGACTCCCAAGTGAAGCGGATCCAGCTCAGTGAAGGCGATTTACAAAAGGGTAACTGATGGAGTGCCAGAAGACTTCTCTCTTGCAAAACCAGATACATGCTCAAGCTGCCAGCGGATGCAGTCTGAGGTTTTTTTCCCCAAGCTGGTTTTGCTATTTTTGGGGTAGAATGCTTCTAAGTATCTGGCACATGGCATCAAGTTTCATGTAGTAGAAAAGTGAGGAATTGCAGCAACTGTACATCAATATCTTCTAGTGTTTGTTCATAAGGAGTGGGATTATACTCTGAAAGCCTCCTTGGCAGGGAGGAGGAAGAAAGAACTCTGTTACTGCAGGGAAGAGCAGTGCTGGCAGTGCCCAGGCAGTGACTGTTCAGGAGCAGCACTTGTCTCTGGCAAGGCAGGTAAGAGTACAGAAAATGTTTGTTAGTGGGGTACTATGCAGGGGACGTGACTACCTTGCACTCTGGGGGTAAATGCTGCTGTTCTTGCCAGTGGGTTTTGAATTGGGATATTTCCTCACAGGTGTGTAGTAATGGTGGCTGACCTTCCCTCTGTATTGTACTGCTCTTTTTGTGACAGCAAATGACTTTAATCGCCGTCGGTTTCATCAGGCTGGTGATGTCACTTAGTAAGTCTGAATATTAGATTATTATTAATATAAGCTGTTGCAACAGAACAGCATGAATCATTTGTATTAGGAAAAGTTATGGACACAGTATGTCAGTCTTGCAAACTGCGTTTTTATTTTTAATACTTTAAATTGTGATTCCTAAAGTGAATTGCGTTAATCTCTATCAATTAAGCTGTGTGTGATTTGACTACTACCAGCTACTTTAGAGGAAAGTACTGCTCATTAATAGGCAGCTATTCCTTAACCTGCCCATAGGGAAAAGCTGTTCCAAATCACCAATAGCCAATAACTTCTGCTATGTTCTTGAACAGAAAGCTTTTTTATACTACCTGAGCTCTGCTTTAAACTCTGACACTAGTCTTTATTCAGGACTTTTTTTGCTCTGTTCTTTTACCTGCATGCTTCCCTCAAAAGAAAAACTTGCCCAGGGTAGTGCTGCCTGCCCCTGAGAAACATGGAAGAGCAAGAATTAGTGTAGATTGAGCATTTGAGTTCTGATGAATTTAAAAAGGGGGGGGGAAAGGTGGTGTCTGGGAGTTAATCACTAAGCAGGTTTTACTCTGTCTACTAATATCCTGTTTATTTTGGTGTAATGAAATAATGAGTGGTGTAGACTAGAGAAGATGATGTTGCTCAGGCACATGGCAGCACAGCAATCAGTGCCAGGCTGTGCTCTGCAATTCACAGAGCTGTGCAGTAATAAGGACCAGTGGAATTGGCTTTTGGGTTGATTATTTGGGTGTGCATATTTTCAAGAATCGTTTAAGATACAAATTCTTAAGAATTTCTTGAATACATTAAATGGAACTGTACTTGCCTATAAAAATGGTGCCAAAAAGTTCTTCTGCAAAGCAGTGTGATGAAAGTATGTATTAGATTTTTGTGCCTTTGGCTGCTTAAAAATAGGAATTTTTTAGTTGTGTGTGGGTTATGTGCTTAAGAGGAAGGGTATGGGGGGGAAAGGGAGGGCAGGTAGTTGGCATAAATATCTTGGCTGTTGTAGTTGCACTGGCGGAATTTTTTGTTCATGAAGCTGCATATGTGCTGTTTTGTCAAAACAGGTATAATGGCTGAGAGAAGATATATGTTTGGAAGCCTAATACCTGAGAATTCATCTATACTTGTTGCAGCTGTCAGTTTACAGCTTAAAATAGGGGTTCAACCTCAGAAGAGCTTTACCCAAGAGAGAATACAGAAAAAACTGACATGACATCTGTTTTATTTCTTATTTTTTTTAATTTTTATCTCTCTTCTTTTGTGTACTAATTCTAACCTGGAAGCAGTACCCAAAGACAAGGCAAACCCAATTCTTGTGTTTGAGGCTTTTGCCTGCCTGACTGCAGAGATGAAATGCAAATGAGTGGGTGAGGGAGGAATATGATAAGCAATTGCTTTCTTGGAGTTGATGTTTCTGAGAAATGGCCTGTCCGTGGCGTGGCTGCCTGCTGATAGGGCAGCGTCAGAGTGTTAGCTTGGCTTTAATAGGGAAAATTTGAGAACCCTTTTCTGTGGGTAAAATATCTTTTCCAAATATGCAAGGCTTTGTGATTTATAAAAACAGAGTATGATGAAATCATTTTGGCATTTTAATTTTTATTAAAAAAAAAAAAGAAAAGCCTGAACTGGAATTACTACTTCTTATCTGCATGTGTCTGTCTGAAGAGGTTTCATTAAGAAGGCCCCCTCCCCTGTCTGTCTCATTACCTGAAGGGAGGAGCCCACTTGAAACAATGAACAATTCCTGAACACCCTCTTGCATGAAAAGTGAGTGTTGCCTCCTTTCTGCAAACACACTCTGTGTATGTTTTAAGTATTAGAAAATCTAGATTCCAATTTCTGTTTAAAAACAAACACACAGCTTCCACTCTCCTTCCACAAAAAAACCCTCAACAGCCATCTCCCCCAAGCCCCCTCTTGCTGATTTGCTGAGGGTACAATCTAGATACAATGCTTAGATCTCTGCCAGGTTGTCCCATCAGTGTCCCCATCCCCCTGCCCTGCTTTGTTTCAGTGGTGTATATTATATATATAAAAGGTGTGTATGCTTTTGAAAACCATTTCCTTTAAAATATTTCTGGGTTAGAGTAGTCTGTCCTGATGAAGCCTGTACATGAATCAACCTCTTTGTAACCTATGTTGCAGGAAGAATTTTAGGAATTTCCTTTATTAGGACCCGTTAGGATACTGCAGCCACTGAGTGAGCTGCATTGATTTCTAGGTAAAACAGTCAGAATTGCCTGAAATTTATGGCATATGCCAGCCTTGTGTACACTGCGCCTTTTCAGCAGGCAAAACTCACATATCCTGAAGTCAGTCACTTCCTGGCAAATGTTATCCCACATTTAATACTTCAAATATTCTCTGTAGAGAGACAGCAATTTGACTCTGAAACTGTTTTTCAGGGTAGCTGAGTGCTGCTAATGGCATGGTGAGATGTGTTGAAGAGCAGCTGCGAGGGTGTCCAAGGGCAGGGGGACCGCGCCAGGAGCTGGGCTCGCACCATCATGGGCCAGTGCGTCACCAAGTGCAAGAATCCTTCTTCTACCCTTGGCAGCAAAAATGGGGAAAGAGAATCCAGCAGCAAGTCGCACAGCAAGAGGAGTGCAGTGCACAAGGACGACCACGGCTCAGCCTGTGGGAAGGCTTCGGGAGACATCCTTGTGAACGGGACAAAGAAAACGGACGCTGCTGTAGAGTCCAGTCAGCCCCCAACGTTTTCCGGAGATACAAAGAAAGACTCTGTTTGCAGCGCAGAAGAATCTTCGCTTCAAAGGATTGGAGAGTTGTTTAGGAGGTATAAGGACGAACGGGAAGATGCCATACTGGAAGAAGGAATGGAACGATTTTGCAATGACCTCTGTGTTGATCCCACTGAATTTAAAGTACTAGTTTTGGCTTGGAAATTCCAGGCTGCAACCATGTGCAAATTTACAAGGTTAGTTCTTGTAGAACTTGTAATTATTTTCATATGTTAAAGTGTATCCTGTCAGCTGTATGTTGGAGACACAGCCTCATTAGCTTCACTTGCTTATTTCTTCTAACACTTGCATTTTGATCAAATTAATTCCTACCACTGCGCAAGGTGAGCTTTGTGTTGTCTTCTTTTCCCCTTCCCCTCACAGAGGGTTTCAGAAAATGTGGTTTTGGCCATTATGCTGCTAGTGATGAACAGTGTAGTGAGATTCTGTAGACCTTCATTTATTCTTGATTTACCTAAAGCAGTTTACTGTATCCAGCATTATCTTGGACACTGAAATGAGTTCTTCCTTTAAGTAAGGTGAGAGTCTTTAGTACCAACTCTGTTACCAGTCTGTGAAAGAATGACAATTGTTGCTGCCCAAGCAGTGTTACATTTGATGTCTTTTTCCAAGAGTACTCCTGTTAAAGCATAGTGAAGGAAGGAAACGTGAGGGTTTTGGCACTGGCAGCAGTTTCATACTGGCTGACAAGTGATTGCTGTTCAAAGTGCTGTCTGCCCTTCTGGACAATGGCCTCAGTCAGCAGGCTCACAGCACGTGTGATCTACAGGAAACAACAGAATGGCTAAAACTTACCCCACAAAGCCCACAGCCAAACCCAGCTTGATGAGCAATGCCCAGGTAAGAGCAAGTAAAGACTGTCTACAGGGACTTGCCAAGAGAGGAGGAATTTTTTTTATTTTTTGGTCTATCTATATTGTTTGAATAATGCTGCCTATTTTTACTGAGCTTATACCTTTCAAAATTACTTTGGTGTTCAGAGCCTTGAGCCAAGCCTCTGCTGTGCACTGGACACACATAGCTATTCCAGCATCTTCAGAGTCTTTGTGGCCGTGCTTGTGTGTCACATGGGTGAGTTACTCTGGAATGCAAATATGGATTTGCTGGAGGCTGAGTGCACAGGTATTTGCGAAGATGGTAAAGGAATTGTAAGCAGTGTCTGTGATTCTGCACAAACCACCATGAGTTTTGTGAACATGGTTTTGATTTTCTTAGAGAGGCCAAGTCTAGTGGTGAGCAGTTACCTTTGTTTCAGGGCACGCTCCATGGCACAGGTTTCCATCAGGGAAAGCGACATGGTCTGTTCTCCCGAGCGCTGCTCCATCTCTTGTCCTCCCTCCAGCTCATCCTGCTCCAGCCTGCTGGCTCTGGTTATAACACTTCTCAGGAGCATCAGGTTGATCAGAGCTAACCATGCACCCACTTGGCCAGAGTGTTATCAGCCAGTTAGTCCAGGACTGGTGCTTTGAGTAGTGTTCACATGTTGTGTTATGGCCTGTGTTGTGTGAGGTCCTGCTCCCTTCTGCACTCTCAGCTGGTGCCTTGCAGAATGTCACTGTTGGCACACTTCATTTTGCAACCAAAAACCACGGGAAAGCCACCAGTGAACTGCTCTGTCCCTTAAGAACAGCTTACCCAGAGCATGGGCATTTAGGCATGGGCAGTGTTGAATCAAGTTGGGGTAAATGTGTTAATTTCAAACATGGGGAATTTCCTCTGTGGTATTTAGATTCACTTTTTAATGTGAAAGGTACTGGATGTGGTAATGCCCAGTAGTCAGAGAGCCAGACAGTGAAGTCTTTCAGTTGCTGACAGTGCCCCAGTAGGTCTGGGTGCTGTGGTTCCCCAGGCTGTAAGGAACTGCCAATAGCTTTGTGCCATCTGGGCTGAAGGTACTCCTTGTCTTGTTCCAGGTAATCTCTTCCAGTTTGCAGTAGCTGAACAGAGAAGGGAAGTGTTCAGCACGTGAGGTCGGTGGGAAGGGCTCACACTAATTTCTCTTCTCTTGCTTCATAGGAAGGAGTTTTTTGAAGGCTGCAAAGCAATAAACGCAGACAGCATTGATGGCATTTGTGCAAGGTTCCCCAGCCTCCTAAATGAAGCCAAGCAGGAAGATAAATTCAAGGATCTCTATCGTTTCACCTTCCAGTTTGGCCTGGACTCTGAAGAAGGACAGAGGTCGCTACATCGGGAAATAGCCATTGCCCTTTGGAAATTAGTCTTCACCCAAAACAAGCCCCCTATTTTGGACCAGTGGTTACACTTCCTAATCAAGAACCCCTCAGGAATCAAGGGAATCTCCCGGGACACATGGAACATGTTTCTAAATTTTACTCAGGTGATTGGACCGGACCTTAGCAATTACAGTGAGGACGAGGCCTGGCCGAGTCTCTTCGATACCTTTGTGGAGTGGGAAATGGAGCGAAGGAAAAAGGAAGAGGAAACCAAATGTGTTACATCTTTGGACACAGAGGGCCTGTGTGAAGAACAGACTTAGCGGTGTCCAAGCAGCAGTGACGAAAGCAACTTGTTGCCCTTCACAAAATGTAAACTCTGGATGTTTCTGGAAATTACCGAGGCTCCAGATTTTTCTACTTTACACCTTTTTCTGCCTTGTCTTTGAAAGGGCTCTAAAATGCTGTATCATGTTTTAGGCACTTTCTTAAGTTTGGTTATTCCTTTTACTCTTGCCCTGAAATATTTGACCTTGGCTACAAGTTAAGCGTTTTTGGTTTTTTTTTTTTTTTACGACTTCAGATTAGTATAAGTAAGTCTGATATTTCTTGCACAATGTAGATCTTTTTAGTTAGGTTAAATTAACATTGCTAAATTATACAGTGCCAGATTAAGTTTTTCATACTACATCTGTCAGGGCAGGTCTGTACTGTGTGTAGTGCTGTTTACATTATTGAAATTTTAGGCTGTAATAATTTTAAGGTTTTATACCAAGATGAACAGCAGTGTTAACTATAATTGCATTAATCCTGGGTAATAAGGCTCTAAAACCCAACATAAGCAACAGCTTTTTGTAAGATGGCTAATTCTCATTTTGAGCTCTTAGTGAATGAGTCCAGATCATTCCCTTTTTTGGACTTTCAGATTAAATGTTGGGATTGTTTTATAAGATTACTGTACCTGTCAGTCAACTGAGTGGTAGATGACGATTTGTATCTAAATCTCTTTACGCATTCATGTAATAAAAGAGCAGTACTACCTCAGTTTTATTGAAAGTGGACTTGTTGATGGACTTCCATTTTCTCTGGAAGTTGTATTTTTGTGGTTACATGAGAATATTTTTACTTGACTAAAAGAACCAAAGGTTCTGCTTCTTAAGTTTGCTAAACATGGACAGAAGCAACACACAAATCCTAAGTCTTCAAGGAAAACTGTGGTATAATTCTGCTTTAATTTGTTTGATTTATACCTAAAGTATTACCTTACTTGTCTGGCAAGCACAGTACTTCTATGTAAGGAACTATCTTTTGCATTAATATTGACAAACCAATTTTTTAAAACCTATGTTTAATTGCTAAATTGCAGTTAATACTCCACACTTTCTGGAGAAACAATATCGGCATCTGATGACAAAGTGAATTCTTAATGTGTTCTTAATGACAACAGTGTAGATGAGTCATTTTTAGACTGATTTGATAATATTTGGATAGGAGTCAATTTATTATTTTACAATGCCTGTATTGGGACTATTTGCCTGTTGAAATTGTTGTGACTTAAAGGGAGTTTTATTAACACTGGTTGAAACTTTTTTGGTTATTGATGCTACCTTTTTTAATTTTAGTATGTCAACTTTTTTACACCTTTTGGTAAAAGGAATGATTGCCAAGGCTTTCTCTACAGCCAAGTGCTGGCTTAGGTAATTTGATATCCTTCATTACACACCTTTTATTTTCAGAGCTGCATTTGAGGATCATAAAACAACTTCAACTCAAAAAACCAAATCAAACCAAAAAAAAGCCTGTACAGTCACCGATAGCATCTCATGGCTTTTGTGATATAAGGGTTTTAAAGCTAAAGGGAAACAGGTTTTAACTGGTGAGCTTGTCACCAGATCCAGGATGTCACGCTCTGCACATCTGCTGTGCCCCAGAGGGGTTAACAGAGAGGAGCAGGATCTGCCCGAGTTCTGGGACTGGCTTTGCTGGTGTGCAGCCTCTGCAATAGTTTGGCTCTGAGCTCATAAATCACTAACAAAATGTGAGTAATGGAAATTGTTCAAAAACAAACCCACAAGCCACAGATAGCATCTCTTTCATCTAATAAAAGGAGAGTTTTGTCCATGCTGCTCTTGCTGGGAGACAAGCTGTGGAAAACAAATGTGGTTGGTTTAGATGCAGCTCAGTCTGTCTCTTTGCAGGAGGAGAGGCCTGAAGTTGCTATTTCTTGGGAAAATACACCCAAAGCTTTGTCCTTGCTACTATAATCATCCCAGCTACTGTGGCACAAGCACCGTTTGGCAGCAGAACCTTGTTCTGGTTTGGTGAGCAAAGCAGGCCAAAGCACCTGTGCTGGTATTGTTGAATTTATGGCAAGACTTTTGTTGGTGCTGTTGCTTTTAAAAAACTAAAATAAATTCCCCAACAGAGGCTGCTTTGTTAGGAAAAGTTCCAAATGGAGACTGATTTGATAGTAAATGAAGACTGTATTTCTGAGTTTGAGACTCTTCATTCATTTAGTTATTAAATACTTTGTTCATCACTTAATTTTTTTTTCTAATGGAAATTTAAAATGTCCAGAGTGTGAAGACTAACTATTCAATTGGACAGCCAGTGCTTGCCTGCACACCAGGGCAGGGCAGGGGCTGCTTCTCATTTACATGCTAACATGCAGCAGCTCCAAAGGGTGAGGGATAGAGCTTTTTTAGGAAGATGTTTATCTTGTGGTTGGAATGTGGACAGCAGTGAAGAAATCAATCTGTAGCACATCGAGCTCAGCCATTTTAATGTGTCAGATGAAATACAGCTTCTTTTCAAAGGCAGGGGTGAACACACAGGAAGGGAAAATCTGGTTTCCTGTTGGGGAAAGGACATACCATTGCGTGGCTGAGTTCCCATGTGTTCAGTGGGGAGGAACAGCCATGCTCCTGTTCTGCTTCCAGGAGCAGGAGCAACTCCACCCACTGGGCAAAATACTTGCAAGAATAGCCAAATGCTCTATCTAGCAAAGTACCATTTATTTTTAGCCTAACTTCAGTCTTTTAATTACCATTTACAGAATGCAAACCAGACCTGTATCCGCTTTAAACTCTGAGGCAGGAGCTGGAGGTGCAGCTCTTTGGCAGTGCTGACAGTGAGTGAGGCCGTCAGACCTTCCCTGGATTGCCTGGTGATTTTGTGATGCTAAATGAGACTCACCCACGCTCTGTAATGTTGGGATGGGGAACTGGGGTTTGCACATGTTTCTGAGAAGTCTCATAATACTGAAGACTCTGAAAATATGCTTGTTTAATGGTTAAACTGTGAATATCTGTGGAACAGGCCAAATACATTCACTCTTCATTTTTATGTAATTTAAACCTTTGTTGTGTAGGGCACAGGACTGTAAGTGAGCAGTGATGCTGATGAAATCCTTGAAACCATTGCAACAGGTTTTTTTTAAAATTAGAGTTTGCACTAGGGAACTTTGTGCATGTAGTGAATCTGCTGCAACTTGGGATAAATAACTATAGATACCTATATAGTTATAGTAATATACTGAAAAACTGGTCTGACATCCACATCTGTGGCATTTTACTGCCTTCTCTTATATGCAAAGAAATACAACTCCTGTCAACTTTAGTCCCTGGTAATAAAAGGCTGACCACCTGCACCATATTACAGTTTGCAACACCTTTAAAATTTGGCTTCTGGATCAACTGGAGGCTCAGTTGTGCTAAATTTTACTGGCATGGGTGGATTTCTGAGGTCAAAAACTATTGGTTGATTCAAGTAAGGATTTGAAAGATCCTGGCCTTAGCTGGCCACGGAACATGACCGAGGAAATGAGCTGGAATTGAATGCTGAATTGTGAGTTTACTTGCTGCTGGTGCTACTCTCCATGGAGAATTACAGCTTTTTAGTACTGTGCAATTGTAATGGAAGAACCACAGGAAAAACAACTGCAGGTGTGGCAGGTGGCATAAAAGCAGACAGCTGGAGCCTGCAGCAGTTGGAACGCCGGGAGCGGCCTCCCCAGGCTGGCCTGGCAGACCTGCCTATGGATCAGCCTCTGAACTGCAGCTGCTGCTCAGCCAGGCACAGTCAGAGCATGAGAGGAGCTCCCCCTTCTCTGCCGAGTGAGTGACTCTGGTTGGTGCACAGGTGCAGCCCCTCCACAGGCTGGGCAGTGCTGGGGGCAGCAGTAGCTTTGCCTGTGTGACTTACTTCACTCCTCCCATTTCCATCAGAGCCTGAAGAACCCATGGATGCAGGACTAGCCTGTCATCCCTGGTTCCCAGGCATGGCTATGCACTGACCAGTGACCTTAGTCTTTTCATGACACTGTTAACATAAATATCTTCCTTACAGTTCTAGGCCTTGTTTTCAAAAAAAGCCCAGCAAAGTTAAATGCCATGTAGTTTAATAGCCAACTCAGTTGTGATATAATTTGTTGGCTGAGGCTACAGCATTCCCATTCTTTGGAAAATAATAGTCATTGTGAGTTTCTAGGTCTTGCAGCCTTGTGTTCTGCAGTGTGATCCTTTTTAGAAGGTCCTCAGTATGGGCACCCAGTTCTTCCCTTGGGCTCACAGTGTGAGCTCAAAGTGTGTGCATGTGAATTTAACTCTTCATATTAAAAAGGAAGATGCTTAACCTGAAACTCAAAATTCTTCAGGGTAGTGCTTCAATATAGAGCAAAACGTATCTTTTTTGAATAAGTATTACAAACAAAATATCTGCTTAAACTTTGTTGTGTGCAAACAAACCCACCAGTGTTAACATTTTCTCTCTGGACTAACTGAAGATTGAACCTTTGGTTTTATAGTGTCAACTGAAGTGAAATACATGAGATTGTAAGACAGAAAGAAGGCTGTAACTCCTTCACCATGAAGTACATAGGTATCTCTACCTCTTGTTCTTAGACTTGAATAGTTGAAGGTTACCATCCTTTTGTCCCAGGATTTTATGCCTGGGTGAGTAATCTATATTTTTAATTGACCCAAGTTAAGTATTATCTCTTTGCCATAGTTCTTGGTATACTGTGTTTAATGTGTATGCAATGGACCCTTAGAAGGGAGCCGGGTCAAGCTGCAAACAGTGTGTTGGTCCTCCCGGGTGCTACTTTTGGAGTGCAATAGAGCAGCTGAGCAGAGCTCTGTGGCCCAGGGGCTTCTGTCAGCACATCCTTCTCCCTGCTCGGGCTACCTGTACTGACAGTGCATTGGAGATGGAGCAGCTGCTCCCCAGGAGGGAGCCACCAGCCTTTTCATTTGCCCTTGAAAAGCTTTAGGAACCCACCTGATGCAGTGCCATGAGTGTATTTTTATTTTAATCAAAAATACTGTGTTTTGTTCATGTTGGACTGGACCTGTAACACCCAGCAAAGATGGGAGCTGCAAAAGCATGCAAGCTACACTTATCCTTTTCCTCCTTGAGGTCAGAATCTTGCTCAGGATAAAACCCTTATGCTTGAGTAAAGCTGGAGCATTCTCAAGGGGCTGGAGGTGCCAGAGTGGCTTCAGTGCTCAGCTGTGTTCATTAGTGCATTGAGGGGGTGTCTCTCACGCAGCACATCTGTGTCCCTTCCTTTCCCTCCCCAAAGCAAACTACAACACAATTACTGTCATGGCAAATCCCCAGGAGATGCAACGCTGTAGCAACTGTTGCTGCAAGATTCTCCTTCCAGTGTGAGGGCTGCTTTTGGGGTGTGACCTCTTGCACATGTGTTTCAAGAGAAGGGGGGACATGTGAGACAATAGGTAGAAGGAGCATGGACGTTCTTGTCCTGACAGCTTGCCTTAAATCACTGACATTGCAGCTGTTCCTCGCTCCTACTGCAATCTGCAGTCTTTGAAAATCCAACAGGTTCTGTAGGTTATACTATTTTTTAAAAAAACTTTTTAGTAAGTTTCTATCTTTGCATAATTGCACTCTTCAGATAAGCCCTTTTTGGATAACGTCATTGACACACAGGAAAAAAATCCATCTTCAGTGTTTGTGCTGTAAAGTGGGGGGTTTCCCCCTCTTGTAAATTATATTTGGACTAAACGTTGCCTACTCTTGAACCAGCATGTTTACTTGAATGTTGCCATTTTATGCAGTTACAGCTGCTGACTCTTGCTCTTTCTGGGCCCATGAGAGTGGAGATCGTGTGACCAGAGCAAACCTGCACAGAGGATCAGTGGAGCTGAAGGCGCTGCTACTCCCAGGTGTTACTACACGTTAGGGGACTGAATAGTGCTCAATATTTTGAAGTTGTGATTTTTTTTTAAGTCACATTAAACATAGTTATCTTAAAAATATGCTTGCTTTCTTCTCTGTAAGTTTGAAATAGTCTTTGAAAAGGAGATGGACTGGCAGGAGTAGCTGAAGGACCTTGTGCTGTTGGTTGCTGAGTAACTCGAGTTCAGGAGCTGCGGACGGAACTGGCAGAATTAGGTCCTGACCCAAAGCTACCAGGGTTTGCCCTGGCTGGTCTTGAGGGCATGAAGCAAATGCAAGGCCTTGGTGGGCTGCCTGGAGAAGGGTCAGCCTGGAAGAGCTTGTTGGGGCAGCTGAGTTTGTTTCTGGAGGCCCCAGTTTACCCTCAAGTCCCCCTCAGTGGAAGAAATGCATTTTGAGTGTGTTTGCTCCCAGGGAAGTCACTCAGTGTGGCTGGGAGCAGAGCTTTGTGTGGCTGTCACTGATCTCGTGTGGACACAGCTCACTGGTCAGTCTCTGGGCTCCTCAGTAACCAGCAAGGGTGGGCAGGGGCACATCTTCGTGCCAGGAGAGTGTTTTGCCTTTCCAGACTTACCGAGAGAGAACCCAATTTTCTCACTTTAGGAAATGATGAATGTGTTGTGTGTCACGGAGCAGCCCCCTGGTCCCAGTTTGGGCCAGCAGTGTCAGAAGTGCCATGTAAATGTAATGCTTGAAAATGGCTGGAGTAAATTCTGTTTCATGCAGGATCTTTTTTTCAAAGGGATGCAGCCAAATTTGAAACCATGACCTAGACAAAAAGTGGGATAATTTCAGGATGAGGCATCTGCTGAATCCCATTTGGTTTATAGTTTTACAGTTACTTTTCTTGTATCAAATTTTGCTCACCATTGTTGTCTGGAACAGAATGGAAACAGCATCTTATGGAATGTGCAATCTAAGGCACAATGCAAATAGGGTGTGATAAGAAGGTTGTCTTTACTTGATAGCAATCCTGAGTGCAATGTTTTTGTTGTGTCCCTTTTGGAAGAAGAGCATTAAGTGCAGTCTGAGGTTTTTCTTTTCTTATAAGCAAAACATTGGTTTGTTCATTACTGACTTCTTGTGAAATTTGTGCCAGATGTATATTAAATATTTTGGTGCTTTTTCTAATCCAAGCTGCCATTCATTTACCTGTGAGATTATTGTACTTCTGTATTTAAATGACCAATCCCTTAAAGAAAAAACAAAACAAAAAAAATCCTTTAGTCACAATGTATCCTGACTACTGTAGCTTCTCAGTGTTCCAAAACTTCTGGGTTTCCTGTATTCCAGTAAGGCCTGAGGGGAGGGGAACAGCTACAGAAGTCTCACCCACTGGAAGGGGAACTTGCACGCTGTTCTGTGCGTTACTGAACAAATGAGTAACATTTGTGGTGTTTACATAACGACACGTTGGTGTTCACTTCTTTGTGCTCAAGCTTTGTACAAAATGTCTTATTTAAAACTGAAGTCCTTTTTACATTTTTCAATTAAAAAGGGACATATTACTTATTTTTTCATGCCTATAAATAGGACTCTTGCCAGTTTTATTTGTCATCTGAGTTTCTCAAGCAGGAATCCTGGATGCTTACTAGATCCTGCCGAGTCCTTGCAGAGAGGTGACCACATAATTTTAAAGTGTGTGGAATGAAAACTAGCTGGTTTAATTCAACTTTGCAGTGCAGGTGTCTGCGACAAAGAGATGCTGGATGTGAACAGTGTGAACAGGAGGGAATCCTTACAGAGATGAGTGCTGGGGTCAGTGCCATTCACCCCCTCCCCTGAGCTGCCTGACCTGGTGGTCTCTGCTGGGTTGGGTCAGCATCAGGCTTGGGCTGTGCTGGGGAAAGCACTGGCTCCCTTTCATGTTGTTGATGTTGCTTGTCCCAGTTTGCAGTAGCTGCAGCCAAAGGATGCCAGGCACACTTGGAGTGGCTAAAGTACCTTTCTATAAGAAAAAAAAAAGGCTGCATTCGTCTTGATCAATAACATTTCATTTCAGGAGTTTTGGAGGCTTTAATCATGAATGACAGTGACATGAGCATCTCCTGCGTGCTCACTGCTGCTGCCTCTGGGCTCGTGCAGCACTTGCCTTTCTCCTCCTTGCCTGTATCTGCACCTGCCTCCTCCACACAGCAATTCCCAACTTCCACTCCTGAAGCAAAGAGCCCAGAACAGTGAACTTGGAGCTGGAAAGTAGGAGGGTGTAAATATTATACCAGCTGTATTCAAAGCTGAAACAGTTATTCCAGAAAATATTATCTCAGCCTATTCTAATTCATGTCAAGAAATCCCTTGTCTCATGGTCAAACCTTTTAACAAACATTTCCTTTTAATTTTTCATTTTTTCTGAGTGTCGAAAGCTCTAAGCATCCCTGCATTTGGAAATTCCCTGTTAACAAGAGATGATACTTGAGCAGCCTCTATTTTAGGTGGCAGTGGCGGGTCTGGAGCTGTCAGGTTGCAAATCACCTCATCCTGCTTCCAGCTCCCTGTGGAAAGTGTTGCTGTGCTAAGTCCACACAGCCTTGTGCTTTCCTTAAAACCTTGCCCCTCCCACAGCCACACTGAAATTTCTTTTTTCTTTTTTTTGTATGCAAGGGGTGGGTGGGGGTGGTCAGGGAGGGAGGAGAAAGTGGAGATTGTCCAAGAAGTATGAATCACTGATTCCTCCTTTCCATGGACTAAGTACAGTACTTTCCCGGAAAGAAGGCAATGACTGCACTTCAGGAGCTGGCATTGCACATTTCCAGAAATCCACAAAATTCCTGAGGGTAGCTGTTAACTGCTGAGCAGCTGCTGCAGGTTCTACACTAACCTGGCTGGCTTATGGCCTGGGTTTCAGTGAAGATGCCCCAGCTGGTCCCTCAGTCTCTGGTAAGAACAACACCTTACAGGCCAATCCCAGTGGGCTCCTATGCAGCACTGCCCCTGGTTTGCCCCAGCTCTGCCCACGCATGTGCCTGGCTCAGCCCACAGCAAGAAGGGCTAATGGAAAAGGTTTTGTGTTTTAAGATGTTTTGAATGGCTTTTATTTTTAGAGGTCTTAGAAAATACAGAGGGAAAGCCTATTGTTCTCATGGTAGGAGATCTTTACAAAGACATCAATATTTAAAGTAATTAAAAATATCTTAACAAAAGACTTTGCCTAAAACCTTGGCAGTTCAGCAAGGACTCCTCCCTCCGTCAGTTTTTATTCCCATCAGGCCAAGGCCAGGCTGTGATCCGTGAGTGCTGCAAGACAAACAAAGAGGGGTGTTAGTGGTGCACATAACCTTGGCTGCCCTGGGAGCAAGGCCTGCAACACTCAGGGTCAGCACATTGATAAACTGTAACTTTTTTTCCACCAGCAATTATTTGGCATTCTTTTTAATCAAGAAGCCTTCTTTGGACTGTTGGTCCTCTGGGAAACAGTAATCCAGGAACCTCACTTGGCAAGAAACCTCTTCGGAGCCTGAGATGGAGCTCCCGCCCAACCCACTCAGCAGCCTCAGCGTGTGAGCCAGGCTCTGGGGGCTTCCACAGGCTCCCTGTGGATGCACATCACTGAATCCACCTTTTCTGCTGCTGGGATTCATACCCCTCAATGATGCCAGCTTGTGGAGATGGCCCTCGAAGAGTAAATTAGGACCTGCTGGGCCCAGTGACTGCTGCAAAAGACACAGGGGGTGGTCTGTAACTCACAACCATTCTCACCTCTCAAACCTGTCAGGGGGGTGACAGGTGAGTGTGCAAAGTACCTGAGGGGATACAGGGTCTAGAGAAGAGGCAAATGATGCTCAGAAATGTAAAAACTGATGAAGTTGTCAGGTCAGACCCCCCCCAGCCAATTCAAACTGAGGCACTTTTGAATCTGAGCTCCACCTCCAGTGACCTGCAGTCAGCACTCTGCTAATAAGGCAGGAATTGCTGCTGGCTCAGTTTGTAAGCTAGAATTCTTGGGGGATGGGGGGGGACAGCTTAATGCTTTTTATTGAAGAATACAAATTATTAAAAAAAATTCTATTTTTCTTGAAGTTATGAGAGACTGAACAATTAGAGCCAATCACACGAAGAGAAGCTCTTGGCTGAAATGGTTTGTCATTGCCATTAAGCCTAAATCTCTCTTGGCTTGGGATGGATCTCCCTCCTAGAATCATGGTTTGGAGCAGAGGATAATACAGCACCATGGGCTCATCTCAGGAAGCTTTGCAAGTAAGGGAGGGGAGAACCTGGCCTGGCTGCCCAGCCAGGCAGAAGAAATGCTGCTGAACAGCTCTGGCTCCTGCTTCTATTTCAGGGCATGTCTTCTATCTCCACAAGGAAAAGTGCCCCTTCTGCTGAGGGACACTGAAGAAAAGCAAAGGTAGATAAGAAAAGGTGGATAAAAACATTTGGCTCTGTATTTTTCTTGGTTCTGTGCAAAACAGGTGGCAAGTTACCTGTTCACTCCTGAAAAGAGAACAACGCACAGCGTGTTATTCTGGAGACTTCTGTAAAGTTTTTTGATATGGTGGTCTAACTTCTTCATCTTTTTCCTTAGGTCCTGCTCCTGCATAAGAGAATATAAGCATTAAACTCCCAATTCATCAGCAATCACACTTAAAAGTGCACCTGGGGAGGCTGACCCATGGGCAGTGCTGGGATGGCACAGGTGAGGACAGCAGTGATGCTGGTACTGCCTGGCATTTGGCAGTGCAGGGAGAACCACACACCCTGCTGAAATGGCACCACAGCTTCCTCCAGGTCAGAATGAGAGCTGCGCCTCTAGAGCTCTTTCCTGTGCAGCCACACAGCTACTCCCCTCTCCCTGTGACTCCTGTAGCACCTGTACCCTGCCAGCAATCCACTGGCAGCCTCAGTCCCTGGCTGGCACCACCCACTGCCCTGTGAAGCTGTGCTACTTTTAAGGTTATGCAGTGTCTGCAAACATCAAGTTATACTGTGAAATACTGCCTCACCAAACTGTCCTGTGGGAACTAATCCCTGGCAGCCCCTTTGCTCCAGCACAAGGAGACCCTTCTGTCACAAGCAGCTCTGCACCCAAGTCAGCTCAGAGTTACCACTCCAGGTTCTCAGGGCAGTCCCTCCTCACTAATTGCAACAAACATCAGCACAGCCTCACACTCACACAGTCAGATAGCTGCTCCATTTGCTCATAGAAGATGTGTTTTCCTTGCTTGCCATTGCTGTGATTCATTTGCCATATCCATCTCCAAAGGTGACCTGAGGCAAGAGCATTCCTACTTCTTAGCTCTCTACCCTTGATGGTCCATCCATTTATAGCTTCAAGGGCATCCACAGCACTCTGTGATTTCTGGAATTCTGAAATGCAGAGAAGGGAACATGCTTTGGCAGTGGTGTTGCTGCTCTCCTTCTTGGTACCTGCAAGGTAGGGCTAAAGGTGTGGAGCAGGAGGGAGATGAGAAACTGAAGTCACCACAGCAAGCAGGTTCTTGTTCTGCTACAGGTAAACATCAGACTAAAGAAAAGCCAGTTGATGCAGCAGCACTCACCTGGCTGTCCTCACCTTTTAGAGGTGATTACTGGGCTGTGTAAAGCTGCACAGTACCAGCCCTCACATTGAAGTACTGGAACCCATTACCTACCCTGGAATTTTTCTAAGTAAAGGTTTATTTTTTTAAGCAGGTTATTTTTTTCTTTTAAATAACTTAGCTGTAAAGTGCTCCTCCAAACAATATGTGCTTTCACTGGAATATTTGAAATACCATCCCTTTGAGCATACCTGAGCTTCAGTAGCCCTTGCTGTGTCTGTGCAAAGTCCCAAGAGCTGCTGAATGAACTTGTTTGAAGGAAATAAGAAGGTGTGTGAAGCTACTTACTGAGGAAACAGCAGTTCCTGTGCTTTCCACTCTGGGGATCCTTTGGCAGGAACAACGTTTCCAAGTCTTTCAAGTGGCTGAATTCCTCTTGCAAGTCTGCCTCTGTTAGTGACTTCTTTAGACCCGCCACATAAATCACACCTTCATTTTCTACATCCAGTTCTAATTCCTTTATCAGAACATCACAGTCCAGCATTGCTGCAGTGACAGGTCTTTGGACCTGGGGTGGATGCAGCAGGAACAAACAGCACATCAGCCCACACAGCTCTGTGTTCTGAGCTTCTATTTTAAAGTATTTTTCTCCCATTACCAAAACTTGCCAGGCTATTTTATCTCCCTTGAAAAAAATATGACTAATGAAGGCTAACTGAATAAGTCATGAAAAAGGAAGAGAGATCATATGTGTAATGCAGAAACACTATAAAACCAAAATGCCATGCTCTGTATAGCTGTTTCTTGGCTCTTCCTTTTAAAGCTCCAGCTGGAGGTCAGAATGCTTTCTAACCCCTGTCTGCTGACAGGCAGAAAGGAATAAAGAGGGATATAACCACTTGCTTTCTGCCAGTGGGCCTGTATTGTCCAGGGACAGGAGGATTGGAACAGCACAAGCAGCCAGCATTTGCCCAGACACTGCTCTGAGTTAAAGAGACACACTGGAGGCTGTGCCTGGCTGAACATGACTGGGGCTTTTGCTATTTGCCTGGTTTACCTTAATGCGGGATCCTGCTACCTCAGCTCCATTTAGGCTTTCCACAGCAAGCTGGGCAGCTTCCAGCACTGCGTACTGGACACGGACATACGGCTGGGAACAGAACAATGAGATCCTTCAGGCTTATCAGTGAGACATGAGCCCTCCCTTTTTAAAAGTTCATGAAGTTGTGTTTTCTTTAAAAATAGAATATAAAGGGTTTGGGAGTAGTATATGTGACTCTAGCTGTTAAAAACCCCTTCAATTAGCTCATTAATTAATACTAAACTTTCTTTTCCTTCTTTGGGCAATAAAGGCTTTAACCTATCAGCTTTCTTGAGAAAGACAAAAAGCACCTTGGCTTCCCCAAAGACGTCAGAGCAGCACATGAGCTGTGTTTGTTCTGGTCATTGTGTGGTGCAGTTTTAGGTCCCCTGAACTGTTGTAGCTGATGACTAAACAACCAGGAAAAAACCCTCCTAACAAAATAACTGGTATTTCTATGGTTCTAATCCATATCTTTCCAAAAGTTTACTCAGGTCTCCCAGGCCTGTCAGCAACCTTTGAGTGCTCCTTACCTGGAACGTTTCAGTTACCACTGTAAGAGACTGGATTGGTCCACACCTCCCAAATTCTTTCTTCACAGACTTCAGGCAAAAGCTTTCTTCAAAAGGACCTGCGTAAATTGTCAGCATGTCAGTCAGCTTGCTTCTCACCTGTTGGAACACAGATTAGAGAGGGAACTTCACAAAGCAAAGGAACCAACTAGCTGGTGCCTCCAGATAAATCACATCTCTTTACAAGCTCAGCACAAAGACTGTTCTCAGAAAAAAATAGTACCTTTTCATGAAGTCCAGCATGAAGGTGAGATGCAATGTACTCTGGACCCAAACTGAACTGAATGATACTGAATGTGGACAGGGGAACATCTTCCAAGGCTCTCTGAAGAATCTGGAGGAAAAGGAGCACACAAGGCTCAAAGAGGTACATGACAATGGTACCAGAGGATCAGAAACAAACTGAACTTAATTCCCAACTTTAATTTTCATTACTGTCCAAGAAAGCCCTCAGGCAGAAATTCTTCTTTAGTGAGTCATGAGAGGATGCAGAGGATCAAAGCTCATTTCCAAAATGTTCAAATGGATTTAGCTAACCTGGTATTAACACTATTGTCCACAGTGCTGTCACTCAGCTTTTTAAAATAGGACTCATCTACCCACCCCCAGAACAAGAACAACTTTGAACTACTTTAATGCTTGCTTAGACCAACCCACTCTAAGTCCATTCACCTGTTTGTTTGAAGTGCTCAGGTTACTCTGACACAGGATGGAAGAGTCTAGTCCCTGTCTGCCCAAAAGGAGGGGTTTTTGGCCAGTCACCTGCAGGCAGTCTAAAAAACTAGCAGAGAGAAGCAAGCTGTGAATTACAGTACTTACCAATATGGGGAATTAAAAGCTTTCAAGAAATGCTTGTCAGAGAAAAATGATACAGTTTGTTAAAGAAATTTCAAAAAATATTCTTGTTCATGACATCAAAAGAAGCCTAGGAAATGCTCTACGAAATTTAAGATGCAACTGCTGAAAGTTTTTCAAAGCTATGCTATAATTATTTGTGTCTCTCTGAAGATCCTGATGGCTTCTGAAAAGCATAAGGCACTTGTTTGATTTTACTGAGGATTCAACTGAAGGACAAACATGAGCATTTGAGGATTTTATTACCATGGTTTAGATAAATGTGGAGGCTCATTCAGCTGTTTCTCGACTTCACATCCTTGTGGCTGCAGTGCAGCTTTGTTCTGTGAGACCGCAGCCAGTTTTTCAGCTGTCAGAAGCATCTCCAAGTTTAGTTCTGCTACCTGGGGGAAGGAAGAAGATTAGTAGTTGGCTTTCATCTCATCAGCTAATTGCAGCTAACCAAAAAGCCTGTGCTTTCCCTATGAGTCACACAGGCACACTCTGGCAGTGAAGAAACACAGGCATTCATTCCCTGCCTTATTATCTTCTGCTGTCATTTTTGAGCATGCAGCACTTACAGCATCAACCATCAATCATCTCCAAAAAAGTTCTCCCAGAAATCAACAACACAAGCAATGGACTCATAAGACCAGCTGAATCACTACCACAACACACAAGGTCTCTCTCTTCAATCATTTGGAAAAATTACAGGCATTCCTGTAGGCTGGAAGTGTCTCAATCCTTCTTTACCCAAAGCCCTTCTTCAAGATCAGCAGCAGTGCTGACTGATGTCAGTGAGCCCCAAACTGCTGGCAGTGCTCAGGTTATTCAGATACCTGGATATGTGCTGAAAGTAACAAGCTGTCAAAATTAGGCCTCTATCACAGCTCCATTTTCCCTTTTACATCAACAAGAGGATGGGCAGGAATGGTTCCTTTTTTTCTTCATAAGCACAACATGCATGTTCTATGTTTAAAGACAGAAATCTTAATTACATATAACTACCTTTGCTGGTCCCTGCTCAATGAAGAATTGAGCTAATTCCAATGCAGCTCTAGCATCTTCTGTGGGATCATGCCCAAGCTTCTGTTCACACTGAATCTCCTTCCTAGGGCATCAAAATTAGGTGTACAGGCAGGTTATCTGTTTTTCCACACTGACCAACATTCTGTCTTTTCTAAACTGGGTGTTTTTCAGGCAAGAGCTTTCCCTTCTCCAAAAAGGATTTCAGTTCTGTGCAGCAGCATTCTTGTGAAATATTCCCCAAAGTTACTGCAAGAAATGTTTTTGCAATGTTGAGCAAAACAGTTTATGGGGTTTGACACAAGCAGTGCTAATACTTGGTACTCTGATACATGACTATATTTAATTTTACTTCTTTCTTGACCAGTGACCCAATTCACACTTTGCACACAGAGGAGGAGGAAAAGTGAAGCTCAGTGAAGTTTGGCCCTGCACAGTATTAACAATCACTGTGAGCATTGTGAAGTATGCTGGGACTCCAGTCTGGCTGGGTCACAGCACTCCTGCTTGCTCAAAGACAAGCCCATTTATTATGCTGCCTGATACTTCAAACAGCCAGTAAACTTTTCTTTATCATGTCTAACTTGCACAGCCTGCTCCTTCTTTTGTTTGGATTTTAGTAAAAACAAATGCAGAGCAAGACACTATGACCCCCCCTGACAGTTTCTAACATTTCTCATGACAACAGAGTAATAATCTTACCCTAAAACAGCTTTGGCTAGAAATTTTAGCTTAAATCTTCGACCTTCATCTCTGGCAAAAAGCAATGAAGTATCAATAACACTGGGGTGGATCATCTGGAAGAGAAAAAAACATCACCAGTTTAATTTAAGAACAGCAGTCATACAGCACTGGGCAGTAACTCCCCAGTTTCCTGTGCCTTTGCTTTTTCATTTCAGTTGCCAGTGTCTCACTGACAGATACCTGATCCACAAGAAGAGAGTAACAAAAATAGTGAAACAAGTCCAACTCTCCTCTCTAACATTCTAGTGGGAAGATCTAGATTGGCTTAGAAAGATTAATTATGATTCAAGCATTTTAGGTTGGTTAAATTACACACAGGAAGGACTTCAGTTCTTCCCATGACAGAGTTATCAGAAGCATCTGGGTGAAGCAGAGAGGTAAAGATTCAGTTGCAACCATACCTATGTCTAGATAGACCCCTCCCTTCCTTTTGGGTTCTGAACAGTCCCTTGCAAATTTCACAGCTGTAAAGATAGTCCTTCTTTTTTAAATCCTTACAGGCATAGGGCTATTCGTAATAAAAAGCAATTAACAAATGTTCCCTAATAAAAAGAAGAATTGCTAATAGTTTTCATGTCTGAAATGAGTAACACAGGATTTTGAAAAATACTCTTAAAATACTCACTTCCAAAGCCTGAAGATCAGCATTTAGAGAATGACCCACCAACACTGCATCATGGGGAAGCATTTCTTTTAGCCTGGTTTGGATGTCTGACAGTCTTGTTTTCACTGGTAGAAGCATTTTCCTTGTGACTCCTGAGAATCTTTAAAATAAAAGTTGGATGAGGTAAAAGCAATACTTAACAACAGCATCTGCTGGAGAATATTACTAGCAGGTCATGTAAAATACGAACTTGGTGTATCTAATCACAGAATGCTATTTGCTGCTTTCTATTCCAACATCAGAGGATTCACTGCAGGTATATTTAACATGCTACGACTGCCATCAGGTCTGTTTCAAAAGTTTGTTTCTCCAAAGTATTCTTAAATGATGCAGTTGGTCGCATCAGACAGCAAAGGCAAGGAAGTACTGCAACACTGATGGTAGAAGGAGCTGCTTCTGAGTAACCTGAGGGGATTGGCAAGTCACCTCCTGGATAAAGCCAGGTAAAGTTTTGGAAAAGGCAAGGCTTGAGTTTTTCCTGCTTTTGTTATAATCCTGAGCCCAGCTCAGGGGTCTGTACAAGATGATGAGCTGCTCTAATTCTTTATGTGTGAGCAAATGTAGCTATGGAGCAGAGAGAAGCAGACTGCAATCCTGTACTCTTACCCTCCATCTTATTTTATAAACGGCAAAGAGTAACTTGTACCCAAATTGTACCAGACCTTTCCCCAGAACACTGCAGAATGGCAGTGTGTCTGCCTGGCAGCCACACGGGCACTCTGCAGCAGTGTACACACAGTGTTGGTTATTGCAGTCACAGAGCAAGAACTGTATTCTCAACAATGAGGGAAACACAGCAGGCACCTGTGCAAACCAAAGCCTTCTGACAGGGCCTGTGTAACAGGGTGAATTTGAAAGGGCTGCAGCTCTTAAAAGTGCAAAGATAAGAAACACGTGCAAGTGACCTGGTGCGGTAGTTCATCACTGTGCGCTCAGGTTTGACCAGCTCATTCAAGAGGCACTGACCCTGGGCATCCACCAGAGAGACACGGGTGACTTCGTTCCCTTTTGCAGTCAGGCACTGTCAGGAAGAAGCAGAGGCAGTTGAATCAGTAGTTGATTCTGCCACTCAAAAGCCTCAGCTCACACCTGCTTTGGCTGCAGCCAGCACCACTACTAAGGAGTTACTTGACTTGGAGATCTATTACTCACAGCTAGTTGTTTTATACTGAGCACGCTTCATTTTAATTGTTAAATGTGCACCACATGCAGAGCAAACACACAGGCAAGCACAGCACAGAGAAAACCATTATAAAGAAGTGCTGATTTCACAGAATCAGCCTGTGCTCTGCACTGCACAGCTGTCACTGACAGCATCAGCACCAGAGAAGTTGTACACTTGAAAAGCAGAGCCCAGGCTGTGTCATTAGTTACTCGATACTGCTGCCAAATAGGCATCTCTGCAAGGGCAAAACTGCATTAAAGGAGGAACGTTCACCACAGCATGCTGCCAGAGAAACTGTAATGACTAAAGGAAAGATGTGTGACAGGGAAGGACCTTTCCTTTCCCAAACCTTGGGGAGAGCTGAGGAATTCCACAGCAGTCTCTGGGGTTACTGCAGCATTGCTGATAGGCCTGGCAGGTCCATTTGCTGCTCTGAGAGTAGAGAACTGAGTTCTCTACTCAGCATGTGCCTTGTTGCTAGAACCACTTTCTGAGTCCCTCCCATGACTGCATTAGCACTGGTACCATCAATGAAGGGACTGGCAGTAGATATTAATATATCCAAACTGGTTTAGCAAATACACAGAGGGCTTGTCTCACTTGGGAATAGCTGGTAAGAGTTTGGTGCTTGACTCTATTTTGTAGGGCCAGAAACATTGATTTTTACCATTTCACAGTCCAGACCAAAGAGAGGGCTGCTGTCTGTCCTCTGCTGATCACACTCTGTAGAGATATAGTCCTTGCATCCAGGAGAGCCTGAAGGGAAAACACACCGATGAGTAAGTTCTAAAATTCATCATATGTCTTACATGATAGAACATACAACTGTTAAAATTTAACAAAAACAAAACCAAACCCAACCAAACAGCCCTCAAAAACCAACCTTTTATGGGATAGTCATTTTTTTTCTGCTCTTCTAAAGTTAGAGTATAGCTGGTAAGGCCTCTTTTTTTCTCTCCATATCTCCGAATGATGGGATCACATAGCAAGTCTGAGCTTTTAGTAACACATTCACTGCTGGTGGAAGTCAAGCCTGCAAAACACAGAAACATCTGTCAAACTCACTCCCTACTTGCAGTCAGGTTCTGTATTAGATGAACACTTAGAGGCTGGACCATTTCAAATGAAAACACTACCTGGAACAATGGACTAGACAGAGATGGGTAGATAGAAAGATCACACACAGTCTAACTCTCTGTCTCCCATTTATTTTTATCTCTCTCTCCAGTTTTTATATATATATATCTATGTCCAGCTTATATCTCAGTTATTGTAAATATATGCATGCTATATACATTATATATACATAATAGTATACATTATTTATACTGTATATAATAAATGCACTTGATATTCTGTCTCACATTCCTTTCAGAACCAGATTACAAACTTGATTCATAGGTACAACAACATAACCATCTGTTCCTCTATGTAAGCTGTAAAAGAAGTTCTCCTTTTTTTCATACCTTCTCTGTGAAATTCTTTCCCTTAAGTGCCACCAGGGGAAAAATGTGCTCCAAGTGTGGCTCACAAAGGAGCAAGCACTGAACTGACCCCAGAATCCACATAAATTACCCTGAAGGTGATTCTGTGCAGACTGCAGAGAATAAAATACACCTGAGCTCTCTGTCCTGTGACTGCACTAGGTCTACAGTGAGGATGCTACAGGACTGTCAACACACTGACAGTAATAGCTGTTTAGTCTCCCATTTAGGACTTGAACTCATTCTTTGTTACACTTCTAACAATTTCAGTGAAGTTCTCACTGGAGTCTCTTGCAGGTTTTGTACAAGCCTGCTGGATTACAATCCCATCTATAAAGAGTATACAAATAGGAAATCTGTTCTCAATAGACCTGTTCTCCTTGATCTGCTGCTCAGTATAGCAAAGCAAACCAAGAAGAAATTACTAGCTTCTTGGTTCAAATCTGATTTATATCTCTGTATCTTTTATTAGATACATCTTAGAATAAAATAATCACAAAATGGGTAACGAAGCATCAGAATTTGGAACTAAATATGTTAGAACTTTCTCTCTTTTTGCATTTACTTGTAACCATCAGCCCAAATGTTACTGAACTAGTCAGGGTAAGAAGCCTCATGGATTAAGCCACTGCATGTGTACCTTAGTTAACAAGTCTACCATGGCAGCACACTGGGATTGCAGACAATGCAAAGTCATAAATTACTGTTCAAAGTGAGTCACTGCCTTGAAAGAGACGATGCAAACCCAAACAAGGTACCTTGTGCAGTGTTTTGAGGTCTCAGGTCTGTGTCTGTTCCTTCTCCATACAGGCTGGTGAGGAAGTTGGCAGAAGGTGTTAATGTGAATCTCTGAGAAAAGACAAGTGTTAGAAACTTTGAAACAGAGGCAGAACTAACAAGAAAATAAGGTGTTTCTGCATCCCCAAATCTAAATTTAGGGGAGGATAAAGAAATAATGGAAATACATTTGGTGTTTTCTCAAGTAAAAAAACCAACACAAACCAAACCCGTTTTCTTTGTACCAAGGGACAGATTTGCCTTGCCTGATACGATCAAGAAGGCAAATCTCAAGACTTTCTTTGATAGAAACTAAAGCCAGTTCCAGTCTTTCCAGTCAAGTTGTGATTCACATTTACTGCAGTTCAGGAAGAACTCTCTAGAAGCTTTTCTTCCTTCAAAAATGCTGCTTGTAAGTCATAAAATTAAAATAATTATTTTACTAATCTTTGTGGGAAATGGGAGAAACTTGAATAATAAAAGTGAAGTTTTTCAACCAGTGGGACTAGCATAACTCTCTACTGAGAGTCTCCTCACTCAGAGTAAATTCCAAATTATTGGAATCATTCTGAGATATTTTTAATCTCACTGGCATCCTGAAGATGCAGGATATGTAAGAGCCAGAGGACTGAAACATCAATACATGTTTCACCTGGTAAGGCTTCAAAGACCTAAGTTCCCAATATCAAAGCCCTAGCCTTTGTTCTTAGCTGACAACTGCTGCAAACAGATCCTCTCATTCACTTGCTGTGAGAGTCAAAGATGGCCACATCCTTGGGAAAGGCAGTAATTCCACTGCAGCCAGTAATCTCTGGGATGTGGTTTCAGGACTGGAAGAAGTTTAGAAGGCAGCAATGCAGTTTGGGGACTTACATGCTGGAACACTTTTCTGAGGTGTTTGAACTGTAAATAGAACCTGTAGAAATGGACTTGGCTCATTTCGTGTAGAACAACCACCACAACCCCAGCCAGGTGGCTTTGGTGATAAATACGGCACCAGCTGCAGTTAAAAAATAGCAATAATTAAAAAAATAAAATAAAAATCAAAGCAAAACAATTATCAAGCACTCTTAAAAATAAACTTGGAACTAGCCCAGCTTTTAAGTCAGTGAGTGGCAAAGTGCCAAATTACTTCAATGAGAAGAGGTTTTATAGCTTATCTCAAGCAGACACATTCCTGGAGGCAATAGAGTATGGGAGACAGAGAAAGAACAAGTTATAGCAAATTTCTGCTGCATACCAGTTCAGGATATTTATACCTCATTTATATGCATCACAATGTAAATACACAAATAACTTCAGTTGTAGTGATGCAGTCTAGTGAATTAAAGCATCAAAGAAGTCCCACAAAATAATTTTCTATTCACCATTAAAAATCTAAAGTGGGATAATTTTTGTATTGAGTTTAATTTTAAGAATCATTTCACTGTGTTTTTGTTATCCAAGGTTATATACTCTCCTCAGCCTTTCCCTTCCAGTACTGAGAAGCTGACCCAAGAAAGGGAAAAGTGATTAAAATGTTTTTTCCCAAACCCTCTAGAGCACGCTGTTTCAATTAGATCTAACACGAAACATGTTAATATTTTGCTGTGTTAATGTTTTAACATGGTATTTTTTTTATCTCTGTGTGAAGCTTCTTTAGTTCCCCAACAGTTGTTTAGTTTTTTGTAACTGCATGAAACAAAACTATGAAATTGTAGGATTTTTGTCAGAAAAGGAATTCTGGTCTCTGGCCAAGTCTAACAACAACTGTATCTGCACAATCCAGGCTGCCATTATGACAACTGTGCTGTGAGTGTTTCAAACCCAGCGTGGCCAATACGCCTGTAGGAATGTTTTCCCAGCACAGGAGAACACAGGGCTGATTCCTGACTGGGGGTGTTTTGTACCTGGGCTGTGCTGCATTGTGGCATTTTCCCAGAGCTGCATACTTCAACAACTCATAGAGCTGCTCATGGCTGATTTCGCAGTCCTCACCAAGCAAAGCTGCTGACAGGCGACACGACTTTTCCTGTGGAAAGGGAAATGCCAGCAAAGAGAGGTTCTATGTAATCACATCAGTTCGTGGAAAATGAAGAGAAAGGAAACTATTTAGATACAAACAAATACATTTAAAATAACTCTTCCACTCGCTGTGGGCAAAAATTTCCTCTCAGATCACACTTTTTAATATTAAATTTACTGTCAGCAATTCAGTAATCCAGGTACTCTAACTTCAAAGATTTACTTAAAAGATTTTAACAAAAGCAGACATATGCAGTAAGGAGACTTAATTCATCTGCAAACACAACGTTCTGCTCTCGCAGCCCTTTCACCCCCCTGCTGCTGTAGAACTTTGAACAATTGTAGAAGTGTTACATGTAGCCACTCCACACGCGGTTTCCTGAAGCCCATTTACTTGGCAGTGTGTGATCTGCTCTGGCAGAGGCGTTTGCTGACCCCTGCAGGGAAAAAGCGTTCAGTAAAATCCAAGGAAACTGCAGAAAGGAAGCATTGAGCAGATGAGGTGGGGAATGTGCCACACAGTTCAACAAAGCAGTTCTTTAAGCCTAATTCTTCTAAAGGCTTGTCAGCAGGGTTTTGGAGACCTCCACTGACCAGATGGCCTGTTCCAAAGAACTCCTCCTGTAAAAATTTTTAAGATACTCATTTCATCTGTGATGAAAAGACATCATGGCATACGGAGGGGAAAAGGCCAAAGAACACTACCAGAATATCAAACCCCAAAGGATAAACAACCACCAGAACCTGTGTTTTCCCCTGCACACCAACAAACCTTGTGCTTGCTAGTTTGGACAGAGCCTGTCCACGTGGGACTGAGCCGCGTGCTCTTAAAGACATTTGTCAGAAAATTAAAGAGAGGTGACAACCTTTGAGGTTTTAGTGGTTAAGAATCATCTGGCAATAACAGCACAGGCTGGTGCCTCATCTCTCATGCTAAGTGAGACAAATAGGTAATGACACTGTTGTTTTCAATGTGGCCTAATTAGAGCTTTGCAAAAAAAGCCCCAAAGAAAGTGCAGACGTTTTGATTCACCAGCCAGAGGGTACTGCCAACCACAGGCATTTCAGCCCCCAGTTCGGTACAAACAGGGGGTGATCTCAGAGGTCAGACACACCGACACTCCCCGGCACTGAGTCAGTGTGACCCGGGTGAGGTGTTACCCGAGGCTGCTTTGCACCCTTCAGGGGACCATGTGCTGAACAGACAAAGCTCTGCTTTGTTTAGGAGATTGCACTGGAGGATGTATCTACTTCCTAAAAAAACTTCCTTAAATGTAACACTGAACACTCCAAATGAGCTCGTTTCACGTTGCCTGGAGCAGAATCCAA
>JAOXXN010000205.1:14818671-14858937 GCA_026770055.1 Myrmophylax atrothorax
CGCGGAAGCGCCGGCCCAAGGGACACTTCGCGGCGGCAGGCCGGGCCAAGCGGCCCCGCGGCGGCGGCGGGCGGCAGCTGGAGGCCGGCATGCGCGGCATCCTCATCACCTGCAACATGAACGAGCGCAAGTGCGTGGGAGAGGCCTACAGCCTGCTGGGCGAGTACGGGGACCTGCTCTACGGGCCCGAGCAGGTGCGTGCGACGGGGACAGCGGGGGCAGCGCGGTCCCTCAGCTGTGCCGGACGGTCCCTCAGCGCGGCCCCGGCGGGGAGCGGCACCCCAAGGCCTCCCGTCCCTTTCTGTGTGTGAAGCAGCCCGGCTGCGCTCACCACACCCCCGAAAGGGCCGGTTTCTGTACGCGCCCCTGTGCCGGCTGCCGGCCCGGCACCCCCGGCCCCTGCGGGCGCTGCGGGTCGGTGCTCACCCACAGACGTGCTGTGTGAAGTTTTCAGATCACGAGGAGAGGCTGTCTGGGAGCGAGAGGGAGGAGGATGAGGACGATGTGGAGGCGGCCCTGAAGAAGGAGGTTGGCCAGATTCGTGCCTCCACGGAGCAGAAGCTGCGGCGGTTCCAGTCGGTGGAGAGTGGAGCCAACAACGTGGTCTTCATCAGAACGCAGGGCATAGGTGGGACATCGGCTGATGCTGAGTAATGCAAACTGCTCTGAACACTGTTAGGAATAGACCACAGAGCGTGCCTTCCAAGAAACACGTGTATATCAAACAAGTACAGTGTTTCCCCTTTGGTTGTGCCATTAAGTATTGTCATTAGTGGAGAAACTGTAGGTAGAGGAATCTGCTTTCACGGAATAGATTATCCAGTTTTGGTATAGTAATCAGCTCTTTACATTAAAGTATTTGAGGCTAACAACAATGCAGCCTAGTGTGCATTTCCCCAGATAATTTAGAGAGGGCAGAAGGGAGATAATGCCTTCAATTTGTTTCTCATACCTGACTGTTTTTCTTGTAGAACCTGAGAACTTGGTACACCATATATTAAAGGATATACACACCACTAAAAAGAAGAAAACAAGAGTCATTCTGCGCATGCTGCCCATTTCTGGAACTTGCAAGGCTTTTATGGAGGATATGAAAAAGTACACAGAAACCTTTTTTGAGCCTTGGTTTAAAGCCCCTAATAAGGGCACTTTTCAGATTGTTTACAAAGCTCGTAATAACAGTCATATGAGTAGGGAAGAAGTAATTAAGGAACTGGCAGGTATGTATGGATTTCACATGGAACAGAACAAGTATATGTGCAGCCCACAAATGCATGCAGAATGTAGGTCAGACTACTGAAAGTGATCTTAGTGGGCATACATGTTTGTTGCTTACAGCCTGTATGTTGAATTATAAAAGCTTCTCTAAGACTTAAAAAAAGCTTGATATCAATATTCCTTGTTGGTGTTGATGTCTTAAGAGACAACAAGCAGCAGGAAGAACAACACTGAATGTAATTTGCAGTGTCAGTTACACGTGCTGAAATAACTGCTCTCAGGCTTTCTCTCTGGAAGCTACATTGAAATAATGTGTTACCATTTCCACTGAATTCTTGACTCTTAAAACAGCTCCACCTTACTCAAGTACTTTGTTTCTTGGTAATTGTAATGGGATAGTTTTTCAGTTACTTCACTCCTGCTGGTGGTGTATTCTGAGGGTCCTGCTCTGTTCTGCTATTTTAAGCAATTACAAACATGAGTAATTGGCTACAACTGAGCAGGATATTGCCTTCTCTCTCTTAATTTTTATCCTTTCAGTGAGGCATGCTTATGCTGTGAAATAGTTTTCCCAGCATCTCTTAAGCTGCATCTTCTTTTACAGGAATTGTGGGCAGCCTCAATCCAGAAAACAAAGTCGATCTTAATAATCCACAATACACAGTTGTGGTAGAAATAATAAAAACCGTCTGTTGCCTGAGTGTGGTGAGAGACTATGTTCTGTTCAGAAAATACAATCTGCAGGAGGTAGTGAAGAGCAACAAAGAAGACACACAACAAACCCCATCAGGTCTGACAGAAGAACAGAACTCAAAGGTCGTGAAACCAGAAGCTGAGGAGAACAACTCAAAAGAAGCAAACCAAGAGAATAAGAATCAAGGTGAAATAGAAGCTGAGCCCAAGGGGAATGATGTACCTACAGTGTAGAAACTGTGATAGAAGGGAAAAGCAGACATAATCCAAACATATAAAAAAGTTGCCCTAGAGTTCTGAAAGGGTGTTTTAATGAGAGTGGGTTTTGTTTTGAAATCTTGTTTTTAAGATCCACATGTGTAAGAATTTTAAAGCTTGTTGCAGGTGGAACTGAGAATACAGCAGATGTAAGGGAGCTCAAGAGTGCACCACCCTTCTGGTGAAGCTGGCTGTCCTGCAGCTTTGTTCTGCATTTCCTTTGCCTGGCACAAAAAGCAGAAGTGTGTGCATGTGTATGTAGATGTGGCCATCCTGACATTGTTATATCTGATGGCTACAGAAACCAAAAGGCAGCACAGAACCACCTGAGGAATTACTGACAAAAGTGAGAGAGCTGGAAAAGACAGTCGATTGCAAAGGGTTTTGAAGGAAGTGAAACTGTGTGACCACAGAACTCGGTAACATTTTTCTGTGTGAAGAACAGAATTAGGTAAACCTGATAATGGCCTGTATGATGGAGGGTTTTATACACATATATATATATACACAGCTCTACAAGGATATGCTGTCTTGAAGTGAATGGAAAGAACTTCTATGATCAAAATGCTTGAATACTATGAGATGATTTAGATTAATAGATTGGACTGTTCTAGAACAATAGAAGTACAGTGCAGGCATTGGAGATGGTTTTATCAAAAACTACATGTGTGTTTACATGAGCTGTGTATGCAGCAGTTACTGGTTTATAGATAATGCTGTAGTCACTGAACAGAATCCTTTTGAGTAATCTCCTGCAAATAACCTTTTGCTGCTCTTTCCAAAAATTAATCCTTGGGGGATTTTATTAAGTGTTTTTTTGTTTTTATTCTTTTCTTAGGTCTAAAAATCTGAATTTAAATACTGCTTGGAAACTTCTTATGAAAGAAGCTCTCCGTTATACTATAATACATAAGGGGAATTTAATTTTTGGTACAGTTTCAGCTTTTCGGTAATAATTTTGTTTCAGATTGAAAGTAATGTTAGTGAGTCTTTTTGTTGTCTGTTACAGTAGCTGTTTGGATATCCCAGTGACTTTTAAAAACCAACCAAAACCAGTGCAGCTATAACTTGCTTTCCAGTAGGGTTTTGAATATGCTTCCTGTACAACTGTCTAGGTTTAAGTCTCTGCGATCCTAATAGGAAAAGACTCATCTTGAAGAATACCACTTGTCTTGGTTTAATGAAAAGGATGTGTTCAAGTCTCTCATAATTATATTTTCCTCTTCTCTCAAAATTTTTTAGAATTTGGAAAAAGAAGATGACCTTTTTCCTATCCTGTCTCATCACCCATTTATTAAAACTCTGCTTTCTTATGTCTACTGGTGTTTTCTTTAAATTTTAAGGGGTTTTGTGTGTGTATTAAGACCAGCAATGTCTAGGTCACACAAAGGAAAGAACCATTTGAGACCAGATGGGAAGGCCAACTGTGAATATTTATTGGTGGCTGATGTTGGTGATTGACTCATGACAGCCTACTTATCTTCTAAGCTCAAAGACTCATGGGTAGTTAAGTGGGTTTTTTTTGTTTCCTTTCTAACTGCCCTGTGTGCCTACACAACTTACAGTTCTGATTTTTCATAATTTGCACTTACTGGATGTCCATTGATAACACATGCATTCCAAAATCTCAAGGCTTTCAAGATTCTTACAAACAGGCGACTTAATTTGGTGCATGCAAGATCTGTGGCCATTTTTGGGAACTTCATTCCACACTGTCATGATTTCCTCGTTAATAAACTTGCTGTTAAAATACATCATCTCAAAGATGAACCCACTTTCACCTGGCAATCACTTCTCCTGGGACTGTAATTCTGAAGTACCTCAGATGGCTGGGAGATGTGTTTGCACACACCTTGCTAAGAATGTGTGGGTTTTCTCAAGCAAGAACACAAGCATTTAAAGACCAGACAGCTGGAGTATTTAAGCTTTGTGATTATTGCACAATCACTGCCTAACAGGTGAAATATAATCCTGTGTTGGTGCTTACAGGTGTAACAGAAAGGCTCCATTGTGAATGACAATGGTAGGGATAGGCTTTTTTAGATTACTTACCAGCACTAAATCTTTCCCCACTCCTTGTTCCTCAGTTCGTTCCGTCTGATTTTCCCAGTGAATGTCTTTGGCAACTTCTGTACAAATTCAATCTGATTCAAAAGAGGAGAAAAGTAAATTGAGCATTTATAATTTCTGGGTTTTTTTCAAACAGCATAGATATTCATCCTGCTTAAATTTAAACATAATTTAGTGAGTGGGGAAGTAACTAATTTAGTTTTGAATTATATAATTTTTCAAAATAATCTTTAAAATAATACTTGGCATGATTTTACACAGCACATATTTGGGCTTTTTTGTTTGTTTGTTGCTCAGTTTTAACTGAGTCTAATCTTTCAGTTTCCAGACTTCCTATGGTTAAACTAGGCATTTGGGAATTATTTTTTATTTATTTGCCTGTGTTTACTTGCCTTTCTGGGGTACTTGTACAGAGCAATGATTTTCTTGACATGCTCTTACAATTCACAGGCCAGTTTATTTGGACCTTGTGACTTAAAGGAAGGAGTCAAGGCCACAAAAGCTTTTATTGCCTATGAAGGGAAAATAAGAAAAAAAGACAGCATTAATTAAACTAGAGCAACCTAACAAATGAAGCAATTAGTTGAGAATAAGGAGGCCCTTTATGAATGGGAGAGTGACTACTAATTACCTCCCCCCTTGTGGGATGTGGGCTGCTGACAGCAGCTGCCTCAGCCACAGCTGGGTGCTCTGTCAGGGCACTCTCTACTTCAAACGGCCCAATGCGATACCTGGGAGAGAGACAGTAAGTGCTTAGGAGGTGAAAGGTATACAGTTATTTTTCAGACAGTTCTTGGCATTTTAACTGAAATCTACAAACCCAGAGGAGATGATGACATCATCAGATCTACCCATAAACCATATATATCCATCCTCATCCATGCTCCCTCTGTCTCCAGTGATGTAGAAATTCCCACGGATTGTGGAAGCTGTTTTCACTGGATCATCCTGTTGAACAACAACAATAACATCATGTAAATACTCAGAAGTCTTAAGCTTAGATATGAGATTTGCCTTGCTGGACACTACCCACAGCTGTTATTCTAAATAGAATCATAAACCTTGTAGCAATGCCACATATTTTAATATGTGGCATCTTTCTTTTTAGTCAAATATATATATGGCCAAGTTCTCTATTTCCCAAGAGGAATGAGATATCAAAGTCCCCTAAGCTATAGCGAAGTTGTAACCCTTTACAAAACATCTGGACATACAATATCAGTTTGGCCATAGCCTTCATAGATGGTCAGTCCTGTTTGGTGTTTCCATTGTGCCATCGCTTCTGGGTTCAGCGGTTCCCCTCCAGTCAGACAGTGCCTCAGTGCCTTGAATGCACACCTTCATAGACAGAGGACATTGCTGAGGAGCAGAGGACAGAAAGGGCCAAATTCTGCTCTCCCTGTAGTCTGTATGGCCAATCCCATGACTTCTGAGCACACCAAACTCACATTTTAAGAGGTGGGGTTAGGGCTGAGAGAAAGCCTAGGGCTGAGTGGGCCTGGAAAGGGGCTGCCAAAACTGAGCCACAAAGATGCACAGGACTGATGGCAGTGCAGCCACACATGGACTTCCAAGTGCTGCATACCCACTATATTTACTGTCCAACACCTCGGGGCAATTCTGTGATAGAAGTGCCTGAGGGGTGGATTTTTTTCACTTCTCTCAGCAGTGCTAAGGCAAAGACTCTGCCTCCTCACAGCCCCTGCCTGTAACACAGAATCTTCACCACTCTGGGAGTTTAAGTGGCTATGAGGGCCCCCAGAAATAAGTTGTTGCAGAGCCAGGCAGCAGTTTGGACAGACACGTGGCACCTGCTGAGGTCGTGCTGAACCAGCATGTGGTAGACAGTTTGGGCACTGCACAGGGTGGTCACTGGGTATCTGCACAAGGTCTGCCAGATTAAAGAAAAAGGGAAGGAAAGAGGATTAAATGATACTGGTTTGTGAAAAAAAATTGCTGCTAACTATTCTACTCCATACCAGGGCACAAATTAGGAGACATGATTATAATATCACATAAAATGCAAAATAATTGCTGTCATTGTCAGTCTTGAGGAAAGATGTTACAGTGCCCAGGCACCAGCTGAAGAGCTGATACACTGACTGGAGCCACTGCCGTACCTGATTTGTCCTAATGCTGACTTGAAGCACAAGGACTATCCCTTGGTATGAAACTCTTGTGCTAGATTAAAACTCAGATTGGCTTAAGAAGCTTGAAAATAATTTCTTTTAAAGAACAAGCCATTGTCACAGCTTCAGTGTTTTCCAGTGCTGACTTGCCTTTCTTAAGGGTCACAGCTGTGTAATTAAAATATTAATTTACATGTAATTCAGCTCATTTTTCATTTCAGTAGTGAAATACAGTAGGGGAGAGGTCTCAGTAACACCAGTAACTCCTTCTGATTGGAAGCAGCTGACAATATCCTGTGCCCAAAAGAATCACGCTGCAAAATCCTTCCTGTATTATATTCCTATTCAAAGAACAATCCTGGTTATGCCATCTTAAAACAGCTAATCCCATAAACATAAGAGGCTTAGTTTTGTGGCCTGCCTGGAAAACAACATGAAATATGAGTAACTGTTTATTGTCAGTATCATGTTCTTACATTTAAGATTCCTCTTGGATCAAACTGTAGTGTGGCATGTACAAAAACACACGTGCCCTGGAACCACGGACCAAAAATGCTCCCAATAGCTCCTTTTACCCAAGCAGTGTCTGACATGTTCCACATGATGTTTGAGGGAGTCAGATTCATCCAGTACCTGTTGAAGACAAAAGTGGCAAATATAAGGAAGTCTGCAGGTGGAAATTAAAAATGTGAGGGCTTGTTGTTGTTTGGGGGTTTTATTTTTTCTTTAGAAAGGTATGGTACATTTGATCTGTAACTGAAGAGCTCAAATAAATGCCTTCTGCTTAACCTTTGCAAAACCCTCCTGGCACAGCCTCTCCTGGGACTTGCGTTTGTTAGCCAGTTAATAACAATTAGTTGTCCTGAAAGGTCATCAAAAGCTTTACTACACAGCACATGTGCTGTTTTCCCAGGCTCTGGTACAACAGCAGGTGTGTTTGTGGGTAGTGCACAGTGAGTTTACAGCAGAACCAGGAAAACTGGAGATAAATAACCCTGTGGGGGTTTTTTCTTGGTTCGCTGGTGGTTTTGTGCTCATAGTAAATACAGTCTTGGTCACAGAGTTCAACTACTACTTATCTAGTCTGAATCAAGTGCTGTAGCAGCACTGTGTGAAGTGCAAGTGCTACAGAGAGGTAACAAGAAATGTGAGATGTGCCCTAACAGGGATGATCTAAACCTCTGCTGCACCCATATCCACGTAACTGCTCAACTGTTATGGAAATATCTCACAGTCTGAACTGACTGCTCAGTCCAGGAAATCCTTGATTATGTTTAATCCTGAAACTACACAACACAGTACTTGCTAGAGCTAGAAGTCTGATCATCAACAATGATTAAAAACTTTTCTCACAAAACAATATTTTACACATATTTGAATTTTATAAGGTCCTTAAAAATATAACATTCTCAGCATGCAAATAATCCCAAGAGTGAGGTTTATTTTTATTTATGATTTGAGGTCTAATTCTGCTCCTAGAGAAATAAATTTTCACCTATCCTCTGGTTTCAGTAGTGCAAGTTCACATCCATTTAGATTAATGTCATCTACACAGACAGCATTGTCTGCATTTGTTTTCTCTGTGTTTTTGACCTCGGACAATAACATGCTTTGAGCTGGAAAGCAAAGCAAAATCCATTTCAGAGTTTAAGGGTGGCTTTCAGTAACAGCACTGCAGCTACAAAAGTAAAGGCCAGTCTGACTTACCCTATTCTATCATTATTTTCAAAACCACTTCTCCCATGTACATTCAAAATTATAGAGAATATATTGCTTTAGAAATATCCCAAAGCACCAGAACAAAAATTGGCGCCTTCTACCCTTATTCAGACAGCTGTCCAGCACCTCCTAAGACTCATAGGGAACAGGATGCTAAAAGACACAAAGGTCCAGGATGAGCATGTTCTGCCCGGGAGCTCAGCAGCAAAGCTAAAGTCTTCCCCACTCTTTGTTTCTTCCTTTGAATGTTCACAGAGATCATCAATAACTGTTGAACAAACCCCAACTCATCTGTAAAGGCAGATAACAACAATACTTACCAGTTTGACAGAGTTTCATTCCAAGATGTGTTCTTTTCGTGTGGCAAACCCACAAATTTTAAAGCTATGGGCTCTTTTGAGGATTAAGCTGGCAGGCAGCACATCAGTCCCAGTGCCCAGCAAAAAGAATGAGTTATGTTTTAAAGAAACAGAGACTATCAGTTGGTTGACTCAGTAATTCCTCAGACTGGTAGTGCAGGACAAGCACACACCATTGAATTTGAGCCCAGGGAGGAAATAAGGGCCTTTATTTAGTTGCTTAAAACCCTGGGCAGTGAGGCAGAGCCAGGACTGCTGCCCACACAGCACTCAGAATGTTCTGAGTCACTTGTTTGTTTCTTCCTTTTTTTTTCCTGCTCAGGTTCAGGTTTTGTATCATTACAAAACTGCAGTGACGTGTTGGTCAGTGTGACTGACCCATGAGGAGGTTGTGACCACAGCAGAGAGGAAACCTCCCAAGTGAGCCCTTCCCTGCTGAAATGAGCCATCTGTACCACCAGACCAGGGCAAAATCGAACCAGATCTGTGTAAAACCCAACACTGACCAACCCCAAAACCCAGGAATCTGTCCCAGGATTATATTTTAAAAATTCCCTTAAAATCAATTACTTCCCAAAATCATAGTAAGATTGTATTAAAAAATTTATTACTTACATCAAATAAGTGGATTATATGAAAAATCTGATCACTTCAAAGTGGACTACTTTTCCAAAAAGTACTCACATTTGAAATGTGAATGGGCTTAAAAAGAAACAGATTCTGAAATTGTGAACAGGTCATATTTTTGACTGCACTTAAAAATCTAATCCTATTTCTTGCTATTCTACTCAAAAAGTGGGATTGCATTTAAAATACACAACATGTTTTTCCTCTGTTCTAATTGAATCAAGGAGAAAAAAATGAATCCTCCAGAACAAAGCTGTAATATAGGGAAAGGGAAGGTAAATTTAAAGCTGTGCCTCACAGTTATTGAAACCCTGTGCAGAAAGCGAGGGACGGCAAAGACAGCAAAGTGTTTTCTGAAGATCTTTGATAGGAGCTGGTGCATTATTGCTTAGCCAGGAGGGGCTTATCCTGCTGCTCCTGATGAACTATTCCTGTTTAACTCTGAATGTGAATGCCCTAGCATTCTTTTAAACCATTCTAGATACTCTGCAAGTGGTGTCTGGTTCCTGCCTCACTTGGAAGGTTGTAGCAGTTTTACCCCTGCCAGCAGCAAGGAGATGTGAGAGGCATGCTGAGATTCCCCCAGACCTACCATACCCTTCCAGCCTGGTAATCTGTGACCACTGCACACTGATAACTGTGCTGAGGAACCTGACAGGATATTGATTGTTGCCAGTTGAGGTTTCTAACCACGCTGGTGTATTCAAACCCTTTGTTATTGTAATATCAAGCATTATCTTTCTCTGTTCAACTAGTCATTCAAACTGTCATTCAAAATGTCATTCAAAATTCAATATTTATAACTGTATTGAACTGGTAAAACCAGATTAGGATAAATTAGGATAGATTCATGTTCACAGACACAATTTGATTGGTGAAGGAACATTTCATTTCCCTGTACATAATCCCAGTGATGCCTAATATAGGTTCATCTGTAGTTTCAGTGTAAGAAGACAACACTAGGTCCTGTCAGGACAGCCCTATGATGTTTAGCTAAGGTGTGTTTACTTATGGAGTTAGCATGGGGTCAGATATTCAATGTTACATTTCAAGTACACTCTGACATGTTTGACTATGATAAAAACAATAATAGAGAGTCAAGAGCACAACAGCTTCCTTCTTATGATCCATTTCTGTTTCCCTGTCATCCAAGGCAGAAGAGATTGTCTTTGCAGGCATTAGGCAAAACAAGCAGAGGCTCCAGCAGCGTTAGCAACAGGGTGAGGTTCTTTTGTAATCTCTTCATGATGTTGCATTTCTGTAATCTGTATAGTGACCACACATACCAAAGTCACCACGTCCCTTCCAGAGGCTTTGGATAAGAGGCTAAACTCTCAGGAAACAATGCATCAAAGTATATTTGATAAAGAATTCCTTTTCTGATGCAGGTATTACTTCTTCTATTGTCTCTTGAGAATAACATCAAATAGCAGCAGGGCTGTAAGAGGGATGGAGAGGAGGTCTCAGAGGGAAAGGCTATTGAAATCATCTATTGAAAAATGTATTTTTCAGCCAGAGTAATACAGTCAAGTCAAGGACTGACATTGGAAGCTTAGCAAGCAGGGGCAAGTATCACATCTAGGTGTTATCTGTAGCTTTTGATGATCAGGTATTTAACAAAAAGAGATCAGAATGAGGGCAGTTGTATTAGTGAAATTTATGTAGTGCTAATGGAATGAAAGAAGATTTGTTAAATTCCCAACAGTGCTACTTCCGTCCCCACTCTTTGTTTCTTAATTCATTCCTCTTGATCTTCCCAGTGACTGTCTTTGGCAGCTCTTGGACAAATTCCACCTAAATAAAACAAAGAGAGAAAACAATGCAGCATGTTCTATGTAGCATGTTTTCCAAGACTAGCTGTCAGCACATGTGGAAAACCGAGAGGACTCTTGTCAGTAAGAACTGCCTGTCTAAAGGATCATGTCCAAGACAAATCAAGGCAGCACATTGTGCCACTTGTGAAATCATTTCTTTGGCTGTCCAGATGGCCAAATACCTGTGTAGCTAACCAGCTAACCAACCTGAGGATAGTAACATGAGCACTACAACAGAGGATGAATGCCTAAATGGTATCAGAGGTCAGAGATGAATGACAAAAAGGAGTAAAAGGGATGTTACAGGCAAAGTCCCTAATGGTTCTTAGTTCCTGTGAGTTCTGCACAAGTGAACTAAGGCACTGCTAGGGGCTTTTTTCCTGTAGTGCTGGGATTACTGAGAAACACCAACTGTCTTCTTGGGCTTGCCTCTTATTTAGTGACTGTGAGGAGCAGTAGATAAAAGCTTATTCAGATTCAGTGATGTGCTACCCTAAAGGCACCAGCGAGTGCTTGGCTGAAGATTAAATACAAAATGGAGAATTATGATTGTGGGTCTGACCTGGAACATGCAGATTCAACTAGGATGTATGAAGCCTAGAAGTTTCTGAGAGGCTTAAACAAACACTTTACTCAAATGCATGAAAAACAATGTAAGCCAATGTTATTTAAAGAAGATTTTATGCAGCCAGTGATCTAGTTGAATCTTTACTGCTGTCTCTTTCAAGTGAATTATGAAGATCTAAATAGTAATTCTCCTGAGACTTACAGAAGGGTGTCCTGGTTTAAAGTTTCTCCTCAGAAGCATTTACCTTTCTAGGGTATTTATATGGAGCAGTAGTTTTCTTGACATGGTCCTGCAAGTCACAGGTTAAGCTCTTCAGGTCACTGGATGAAAAAGCTGGGGACAGAACCACAAATGCTTTCACAACCTGTAAGATAAGACCATCCATTTTTAAGAGCTGATACACAGGTTACCAGTAAGCAGCACTGCTCAGAGTCATGACACTCAAAAGAGAGGAACAGGGAAATCAGCACAATGTCAGAAATTGTGTATGTGCAGAAGGGAAAAGTTGAAAGCACAGTCTTCCTGCCCTCGTGGCAAAGCAAGAGTCTTTGCTCCTTCAGCAGCAAAGAGGAAGGGACAATAACAGGTGTGTCTGTAGAGATCTTCCTGAGCTAAGGGACAGTTTGTTTCTGAAGTTCACACTGACAGCAGACAGCCCTATTATCCCAGCACAGGACTGTGCTCTCACCATCCCTCTAGCCCAAGCCTAATGCTAGAGCAGTTACAGTATAACCTTGGCTATACCAAGACAGTCATAAATGACAATATCAGTGCATAGACAAATTAAGTACAAGGAGCAAGTAAACATCACTGTAACATTCTCCACAAAGAAGACCCTCTCGGGATGAAAAGAAACACAGAAGAGCAAAGGTGTGTCAATGGGAAGGGATTTTACTTGTCACCCCAAGCAGGATTATCCATGATAGAAGTAGATGTAGTGCTTAGGGACATGGTTTGGGGGTGGACTTGGCAGTGCTGGGGTAGTGGTTGGACTCAATGACCCTAGAGGTCTTTTCCAGCCTAAAGGATTCCATTATTCTAAGATGACATGACTGCATTAGACCTGTACATTATTCAGTAAAGCAGAAATTTCTTTATATTGTCATATGTTTAGAGAAGCACACTGCTCTCCTTCTCCACCACTCAGCATCATTACCTCTCCTCTGAGGGGGTCTGGGCTGCTGACAGCAGCTGCCTCAGCCACAGCTGGGTGCTCTATCAGGGCACTCTCTACTTCAAATGGCCCAATGCGATACCTAGGGAAGAAAAAACAAAATGGGATTTAGCTTTTTTTTCAGGTGGAAAACAAGCAATTGTTTTTTAATTGTCCTATTGAAGAAAAAACTCTAAACCAGAAGAAATCAACAACTAACTGTAGAAACTGTAGGCAAAATGGGGAAGCTGTTTGTGTTAGAAAGTAGGAGTATTTCATAGTGGTAGAGGACTGCTGGGGCTGTGGGTACCTCTCCATCTCTCCCCTCTCCTTTTGGCTCCTAATCTGGAGCTTCATCCCTCCCTGACAGCTGGGTCTGCAGTGGCAGCTGGTGCCATATTATGGTATCACATCACACAATATCAAATTGTTTCAATTAATTATGTTAAAGATAAAATGTTTGAAATGCTCTTTGAATCCAATAGAGATGTACCTCAATTTTAGTCAAAAAATGAACTAGATAAAAACCCCTCCTCTGCCAGCTGAAGTCTTCTTTCTTTGCTGAAACAGATGAGATGCTGCAGAGGAAATGGATACAGAGATGCCACTGATATCACCAAGATGATACTGCAGGTCTGTGAAAGGCTAATAATAAAAGCAAGTATTCCAAGGTCAAGAGGTGAATACATTCATCATAGCATTATTATGTCAGAAGCTGACCAGGAATGCAACATGTAAGACTATGCAATGGCAGATTTAGGAAGGAAGTGTATAGACTGACCCTGAAGAAATGATGATGTCATCGTCTCTTCCAATAAACTGAAAATACCCTTCTTCGTCCACAGTCCCTCTGTCTCCAGTGACATAAAAATTCCCCCGTTCACTTTCTGCAGTTTTCTTAGGGTTATCCTTAAGTGGTTTACAAACAGCAGTTTAGATTTGAAGCATGCATTAGCTATACACTGTGCTATAATGCAGATACTGCCAAATGCACTGGAATTTAATTTTTCAGTCAAAGATCTTTAAGAATTGTACTGATATTGCTATAAAAGACAATAAAATAGGTTTAAGAGAATTGCTATGCTTTAAAAAAATTAAACTCTATATTGACCAAATTCTTCTCTTCTCTTTTCTAACATTCACCAATACAAACAAACAAATTACTGTGGTAATGAATAATGAACTGGTTAAAAAATATTCAGCCTTTTGAACCACTGTGCAATTGGAGAGATTTTAGTGGAGATTGGTGTTGGTTAGGAATAAAATAAAGTCCTTACTACATATTCAGAGAAAAAACCAAGTGGTCTCATAGGTTTGCTTCTGACAGCAATTTCCCCCTGTTGTCCTGGAGGCAGGATATTAGCACTTTTGTCTACTATCTAGAATGAAAACCAACACATATATTAATCCAATGGGAAAACAAACCCCAAACCCAAACAAACAAAAAACCCCAGTGACAGAAACTGAAGAGCAGTCAACAAACCTGAACATCATAAAGGGGAGCTGCCTTCCCCATTGATCCAGGTTTAATCTTCATTCCTTTAAAAACAGAGCAGATTATTCCCTGTAAAAATCAAACCAAAGGTTTGCAATATAAAGTAGCTACATTCACACTCAATTCATTAAATATACTTCCTAGACTAATTCCAAAGTAAGGAATTAAGATTCATAGGATCCTATATGTCAGTGCTGTATGGTACGGATAAGCAAAATCATGAAACTCCCTGAAAGAGTCCTGCTCCTTTATCTGTGAAGAATTAATGCCCTCTTAGATTCAAACTCTGCCCTCTTGACCATCACAGTTACTTGGAATTTGCTTAAGGACATTTGTGGAAACATTAGGGCACATTTTCTCCCACCAACCCATGTTTCTGTGAGGAGAGCCATGACAGGGCCATCTTTCAAAGGTTATCAGGGGAGGAGATTGCTGAAATATCCACAGAAACGTGAAGGAGGAAACAGACTGTATTCTTTCAAAGCAAACCTTAAAACATCATAAAGCAAAAAGGAGTTTCAAAGATTACAGCATATTGACCCTGCAGAGGTACCGTTTCAGTTTGGCCATAGACTTCATGGATGTCCAGCCCAGTGTGGCTCTTCCACTGCTCCATCACTTCTGGGTTGAGCGGTTCCCCTCCACTGATGCAGTACTTCAGGTTCATGAATTTGTACCTTCATAGGGAGTTAAAAATAAGAGAGGCAGTACTTAAATCTATCGGGCAAAACAAGGAGCACACAACTGTGAACAATATTGGAGAGCTGTTAACTGGGAGAGTTAGTCCCATGAAGTGGGGAAATCAGAGAATCCCTGATCCTTCAGCTCCTGATACAACGAGGACATCAGTCTGTGCTCAACACTGTGCATATGATCAGTAGCAGTCAGAGTTAAACACATGTGAAAAATAAAAGTTTTGCTGAGGTCAGCTGGGATTATAGCTAACCACAGGCTGATTTGCTGAGCCAGGGCCCTGATTGCTGACCCTCTGCAACAGGCCAAGTGAGACAGTGCAAGAGGGGAGGAAGGAACAGTGACAGCCATGAGAACTGGAGCAGGGGATGACGAACAACTGCCACAACCAGTCAGTCCCTCATAGTTGTGCTGACATGCACTTTTTAGGATGAATTCCTTCCCAAAGAATGGACAATTAATGTAGTAATTCAAAATTATGATAAAGAATTTAACAGACTCTCAGCTTCACACCCTCAGGAGTTTGCTCACAAGTTCAGTAGCAGAAGTCTCCAATTTTTAAGTGAAAACATCAAGATTCTCTATGTTTGATCATAAAACTCAGCAAAACTCGAATTTTGTATGAGGGTCTTTCATGAAGGATTTTTTGAACTAAATAACTGCCCTATTTTTTGTCAAGAGGCTAGATATGAGAGATCACTGAAGCTTAGTCAGTAAAAATTAAACATTAGTAAATAATTTCCTGACATACTTGGAGAGATCACTTTGCACCAGCATGCGGAACAGCGTCGGAGCACCGACCAGCACGTCAATTGGGAATCTGCAGAGAGTCTGATGAGTTAAACAAGATGGACACGTGAAGCTCAGACACAAAACTACCTTGTGAATGTACAGGAAACAGGTGACATGGAACGGAGAACTACATTGCCCCCTGTGTAAAAGCACCACATGCTCTCTGCTGGGTGAGGAGCCCTCCTGCAGTCGGTGCAATATGCAGAGATTCACAATATATTTGACTGGACAAAATCCCAGGCTAATACACAACAACCAGACTCCATAGCCTGGGGCACGGTCAGACTAAGCCCACCTTTGTCTACATCAGAGGAAGCTTTTCACTTTCTTCTTGGCCACTGTGGGCAGTGAAGAAATTCTTCAGTTTCAGCCTGCATTAATACTGACTGATACTACTTGCACAGTCACTAGAACGTGTGGCAAGCAATTAGTGCTGCCTTTGGATGATTTTCATTCATGTGCTCACCAGCTTTGGGCAAAACGCACAAATGAATCGTAGGTTTGGCCCCTTCTGTATACATTAAAATGCAAGTATGGGCTTTACACAACAGATACAGCATTTCAAACACAACTATGGACACAACACTCATGAAATCTATGGATGCTGTTAAGAATTACTTTTTGTGCCCTTTCTGCCCTTAACACATTTCCATAAGTTTTTCCCTTACATTTAGGATGACTGATGATTCAGCCTGTGGGAGGTTATGTATAAAGATGCATGATCCAAAAGCCCAGGGATCAAAAACAGATGCTACTGAAGTCAGTATCCATCCTGTGTCTGCTGTGTTCCATATCGTGCCAGAAGGTGTCAAATCCAACCAGTACCTGACAGAGCAGTAAAAAAAATGAATGAAAAGATAATGAAAAATATTTGCTTAAAAAACCCAAACCCAAACCACAGACAAATAAAACAAATAAACCCAACTAGCCTAAGATTTCTGACAAGATACAAGTGCTCTGAGCACTCTAAATAAGTTTATTTTATGAGCTAGCTCTAGGATAAAAGGACACCTGACTAGATGTTTGCACTAATACACATATACAAAACCACATATGTATAACCTACATATATGATGTCAGTCACAACATAGGATAGAGTAAGGCAGGGAGAGGGGTCTGAATTTCAATGCAGTGGCTTTCCACTACATATGAAGATGGGGCTGAAGCTGCAGCATTCATGGATTCTGTGTTGGACACCAGGTATTTTGGTTCTAAGGCTGCTGAGAGACTGAGTGACTTGTACAACCAACAAACTCTGCCTCTGCTCATCTACATGTCACAAAGATTTTTACAGCACCGTGTGGTATCTCTTGGTTATTTGACAATAATAGTGCCACCTGATGGGTGTCCTTTGAACCACCCTAGAAAGAGGGCCAGAGATACTAATTGAAAAACAGGGGGTGATCCTACTCCCCTGCAAATCTGCTGGAGTTTGTACTCTGATTTCAAAGGGAGAAGGACTGGAGCTGTACAGTGGTGTTTGTTACTCAGAAATTTTTCACCAGTTCTACTATGCATCTTCTATTATTTTATGTTCAACCAGGCTCAAGCCTTTCATACCTTTCACTTAAAAGGGGTCTGAAACCAAGACTACCCTGGGAATGTTGAGTCATCTTTGGAGAACCTGTAGTTCCACTGGTAAAAAAGATAATCATTGGGTCTTGAATCCTTGTTTTGACACAGGAATGGTCAGCAGCTTGGTTTCTTAAAAAAAAAAGAGAACGTAATTATGATTTCAGTGGTTACTTTATACAGCCTTCAGAATGTAATGAAGTATTGCACACCACAGAACTCCTGCCTCAAATGAGTTTCACAGATTTCTACCAAATTAGACTAAAATAATGTGATATTTTACTTCCTCAAAGACAGACGTGCCCTTAAAAATAACAGGGTAGAAGCATCCAAGAAAGGGACCACTGTGAGCAAATGTCTCCGCTGTGGATTAACAGTCAAGCAGTTACAATTAGTGATGGCAGTTGATGAATATTTGCAGCCAGTGGAAATGAGCACTTGTGGAGAGCAGGTCTGCTTTCTGCATCCTGGCTGCAGTGGCACTAACCCATACTCACCTGCACAGCTCAGCGAAGTTCAGCCATCCCTCCCTCCTGCCCTGGGACACCATGAGCTTGGTTTTCAGAAACTGGCACTCAGGTGCTACTGAATCCACTACCGGAGCCAGTTTGTCAGTGGTAATGATGCATGTGGCCTTTGATGCCTGGAGTCTATACAGTATGTCCTTGGCTGATAACTGGGATACCCCTGGAATTGATACAATTCCTGGAAGAGTGATAAAGTTGCTTCAGGTTGGCATTTTTTTTTAACATCTGATTCTTTCCTAAGAACCAGAACTATTCCCAAACTGACCTCTGATATGGATTTGCCCTGGTGTTCCTCAGCCAAACAGTTATACTATATTGATGCAGGTGCTTGTGATCTCCTGTAAGGAATGAAACGTGGACCTGCCTGGTGATTTCCATGGCTCTTTCCTGCCCTCTGGCATCTTCATGCCTGCTGCACAAGCTACATGTCCTATGGGACCTAATGCAAATCCTTCAGGACTGCCTGCAGAATTGGTAACTGTGCCATTCAGTGGTTTATTACCATTCACTGGATTATTACACTACTTTTCTTTTATAAACCTTTTCCTTTATATACTCTTGATCCTCGCAACCCACGTGCAATAACCATTTACTGGTCTCAGATGTGCTCACTGACCTGCTCTCATACAAGCCACATTCACCAGCCACCATTCTGGGATTCGTGGCAGGATCACGACAAGTCTGTCCCCCTTCTGCAGTCCACATTCTTTAGTCAGCACATTGGCGGCTTTCCGAGACAGGAAGCCCAGCTCCTCAAAGCTCCACTTCACTTCCTCTCCTTCTCCATTTATCCACCAAAATGCAGGGTTTGATGGTCTCTTTCCAGCCTACAAAGCACAGGGATTCAAACACAACAGATTTCTTCTGAAAGACCATAGAATTACAATGCACAAACACCTGCAGATTATGGAAGATCTGAGTATTTCACAACTGGCATATAAGGTAGTATTTTCCCCTTATACTTAATGTATTGAGATTTGCTATTCATCAAGCTCAGGTGTTCCCAATAGGTTCTTCTTCTCTGAACCTGAAATGTTTACCAGTCTACTTGTCTCCAGACCCAAGTCCTAGTCCAGATCCTGTTTCAGTTCAAGCCTTATACTAGGCTTGATAATACTCCTGATATTCTGGATAAAGTTGTGGAATAAACAGAAGCAGCGCAGGCAGAGAACAAAATAAAACAGGACAAGACAGTATCCTGGGATAAGTCCTTCTGGTCTGATGGCTCAAGAAGAGGGAGATTAAGTGGCCTCTAAATACAGGGCATCTGGACAAATGCAGCATCTACTTTGGGGCAAGGCAATTGAACATCTGGGAGAATTGCCCTTAGCATGCAATGCTATTGTTATTTTACCTGTATTTTATTATGTGAATATTTAATATTACAGTCTGCAGAAGTAAAAAGGCACAGCCATTCCAAGATTAAATCAAAGTCAAAAGGGACTTACCATGTTTTTTTCTGCCTAAATAGGGAGCACCAATGGTCAGAGTCACTTTTAAGATACAGCAAAGAAGAGCGATTTTTGTATGATTTCTTAATGAAAAGTTCTTTCGACAATTGATTTTTTATAAAGAAAAAATGCCAAATTGTTTCAAATGAATTTCAAATTAGAATATCTCATTGGCACAACAAAAGATCATCTACCTTTTCAATCTCAGACCATTTGTCCAGTACATCACTCGCAAAGTTAAAGTACTTTGGTATTTCCTGTTTGCCCCTCCTGATGGTCTCATACTGGGAATACACATCAGAGGAAAGCAGCCTGTGGTGCCCATGGAAAGGCCTGTTAGGAGGCTTCAGAGTCCACAGGAATTTCAGACACTGCAATTTAAACAACTTCATGGCAGAAGATGATGGATGTAGATGCTGTAGACTAGGTAAGAAAATGAGCAGAATTGTTGCTATGAATCCTGCAACAAAAAAAAGCGACAAAAAAAGAAAAATAATAGTGAGATTATCCAAAGACAATCCAGTTATGAATTAATGAGTTATTAATTGAAGTCACTTAGGCTAGTTACAGCCAGATGATGATTTTAACACTCCAATTAAATGTGATGCTCCCTATCCTTCTTTCTTATATTTTTGATTTTTTAATTAATTGCCCACAACTCTCCATACTCAAAACCAACATCCGTTGTTACGGCTTGGATTAGAAGAAGGTTCCTGCTTCTTCCACCAAAGCATTCACTAGCTAATTCTCTATTTCTTTTTATTTTGTAGATGTTTCCAGGCTACTTCCACCAAGATTCTCACTGCTTTAGTTTTAACAGTTACTGACTGGTATATCCATTCACCACATCCATCCCAAGAGCCTTCACTTCAATAATCCCTTATTTGTTCTAGACAAATTTGTTATAGACATTTTCTTCCTGTAAATGCCCTCTTCCATCTGTACTATGATGATTCTAAAAGCTCTCAATGCCAATTAATTTCTTCCTTTCCATCACTGCTCTTTTATTTCTCTTTTTATATTATAATAATGCTGCTGCTTTTATTCTCTGCAGACCAAAAGATTACTCCAGAATGGTGTTCAACTCTAAAAATTCTAATGCTATTTAGAGGCTACTCATAAGTGCAAATAATGAAAGATCAGGGGGGAAAGAAACTGGCTCAGGTCTGGAAAAACCTGCAGTCTGAGTCAGGGGAGTCCTCAAGGCCTCTGATGATTTTAGAACCTGGATCCAACTATTGATTTGCCTTTTTCAACCACTAAACTCAATTACTCAGTTACTAAACTCAGTACAAGCTTCAGGATGAGAGACTCTTGAAATACAGGGTCATTTTCATTCCTGCTCTTACAAAGGATGAAAGTATCCACAAACTACAAACAAAATTACAGGTAAACTCTTAATCAACTTCTTTTTCATGAAGAGTTTCTGTGCTCTGAGTGAAGCCACAAAGTTTTGCCCTTTGCCCCAGCTTTATTTTGCAGTCCTTTGCCCTTTGTCCCAAGCCTTCAACCATAACCATTTATCCTCACATCGCTGATGCACGGGTGTCAGTTTTGGTCAAATTGTATTCCTCAAGAAAAAGTAACTTATTTAACATTGGAATTATTTCCCTATTCCTCAGCAGAAGCTTTTACAGTAATATTTAATCTGCCTATCAGGCAAATTAATCCCAATACCCAGAATTTAACACAATCTTTGCAGCAATATCTGAAAGCAGAAAATTCTGGACGCAGATTTTCCCCCCCCAACAGATACTTTGTCAAACCCACAAGGAATTCCTGGTATTCTCTACACTTCATGGAGATGGTGGCAGAGAAACATTGACCAGCTGTAAATAGTCCTACAGGACATAATTTCCTCCTGAGAAAGAATCATAGGACAAGGATATAAAAATATGAACATGAAATAAGAAAATGGAGAAGACCCAGTAATGGCAAAGTCCTTTGAATGACTGTGAGAACCAGAAATTATTTTTCCTGATTTAGTACCATCTGCTTCTGCTCAGTGTTCATCAAGCTGAGGAATTCAGACAAACATTTTCCTGACCTGCCTGCTGTGGACAGAAGACATTGAGAGCTGTCTGGGGGAGATCCTCTTCCTTCAGGACATGTTTCCCAACGAGGCACTGCAAAGAGGAGCCTTTACCTGGAGAGGCGAAACCTGGACGTTCTGCCAGAGAGGATTTGGAGCAAAACCCTTCCTACTGTATCCTTTGCTGCTTCTGAAGTAACGAGAACAGAATGTAAACCAAAGCAGACCAAGCAGCAAAACTCTTTTCATGAAGTAACCTTGTTCTTGTAATCATTTACACCATTGTTAATGGTACATAATTTGCACCTTAACCTAAAGCACTTTGGATCTTCTTTTACCTCCACTTTAACTATTTAAATGGACTACAAATTCATCAACATCACACTCCTTCCACTCAGAAAGAACTTGGAAATATTACAGTGGTAATTTTTGAAGAGAATGTATCAATGCTCTGCTGATACTCACCACAGAACAAAGCAAGACAGGGTTATTTTAATTATTTTCTCTTTTATTTATAAGTATAGAAGTGCTGTAGGTTTTGTTTGTTTGTTTGGTTGGTTGGTTTTTTTTTAAGAGAAGCTGTTTATACAAATTCCTTTGTAGGCTTCTGGCTGTGTCCTTTCTCTCTTTCATTCCACACTCTTTATTTTGTGGACCTTTTGTCTTCTGCACATTCGTAGGACACTGGCAGAAGGGGTTTCAATACCACATGTCCTCAGCCATATGAGTGTTTGCTCCTTTTCCTTCCATAGCATGTTTTTCTGCATACTCTCCCAGTGCTCTGGGTCATGACCACATTCCAAACTTGATGTGTTATGGCTGGTACCAGTGATAGACTTTTTCTCTACTCGGTTTCCAGGTCACTCTTGCCCTTGTCATTTTCTTGCCCACTCTTTGTTTTTTAGAACCTTTCTCTGGATTTTTCCACTGCTTGTCTTTGGCAGATCCTGAACAAACTCCACCTGAAAGGCAAAAATGTTCATTTTTAGCCAAATACATTCTGGTTAGTTTCCCAGTGGTAAAAAAAGACACACATTTATCGTGGCTGGGAATAAAAAGATGGGAACTGCCCAGTGAAGGTGAAATTCCTTATGACACATTGTAGTTGATTGCATGGAGAGACAAGTACCACAATCCTGAGGAGATGAGTGCTTCAGCTGTCAGCACAGGGAGTTACGGGTGTCTTTCCTGGTGTAAAGGGATGGATCCCAGTCCCACTGATGCCAGTAGGAATTTCCCCTTCTCTTTGGTTGAGAGTCTGAACAGAGTTTAAGGAAGGAACTGGAAAGCTCAATGTCTTGCCCATTTGGGTTGCTGTGAAAACCCACTGTTTTCATGAAAAGCTGGTGCTTTCATGAAAACATGGAAGGAAAACTGGACCCTGACGAAGTGAAGCCACATGCCCATTGCCTCCCTTTGGGTCCTTTCCAGCCCACACAGCGAACCCATGGCCCCAGATGCAACCGACCCTGTCATCTCCTTTTATTTACTTTAGCTATGATTGGAGTGTTTGTCAGAATGCAGATGAAAAGGAGCTGAGGTAGGACAAAAAAGGCTCAGTTTTGAGTACAACTAGATCTGGTTTTATGGGCTGTACTTACCTTCCTGGGATACTTGTAAGGAGCAGTCACTTTCTTGACATGCTGTTGAAGCTCCTGAGTTAATTTCTCTGGATCGTGGGATGCAAAAGCAGGAGCTAAAACAATGAAGGCTTTGACTACCTGTGCCACAAAAATGAAGGAACTCCATTAGCTTGCAGAGGTGGGAATAAAGGGATACCTTTGTTGTCAAAAGCCAGTGTCTAAATTCAGAATGCAAAAATTTGCAGTTTTTCCTTCAATTTCCCTTTCGTCATCTGTCTGTGACAGAATATTGTGTTATGAAGGGCCCATTCTGCAGCAGGAGACTTTTTTGCCATTTTCCACTTTCTTTTTTCCCCCTAATTTTATATCCTACTAAAAATTAAAATCTCAAAGAAATGTTGTAATTTGAAAAATATGCAACCAAACTTAAACACTCTGGATACCTTGGCTACCATGTCCTGACCTAGAAAAAGAGGAATAATCCAAATTCCATTACTTAGACAAACAGATGCCACAATAAATCTGAAAAGCCAAACCTTTTTCTTACATCAAACTCTGTCAACAAAGAAATAATTCTGAAAGTCTACAACTGGTGAAGATATGGATTAAAAAAATTGTTAGCACATTTAATTTGCAAGATCCACAACATATTGAATTCGATGCTTAGAATAAAGGGCATTTTATTCTACATCCTTCTCCTTTTTACCTCCCCTCGAACTGGGTCGGGACTGCTGACAACAGCTGACTCTGACACTGCTGGGTGTTGGATTAATGCACTTTCCACTTCAAACGGGCCAATACGATACCTAGGAGAGAACAAAGAGCTGTCACTGCAGCAGGATGGGCCAGTCCATTGGCCTTTCCAGACTGCACTTTAGCAGGCAAACACTCAAATCTCAAAGCAATTGGCTCACCCAGAAGAATTAATGATATCGTCATCTCTTCCCACAAACCAGACGTATCCTTCTTCATCCATAATCCCTCTGTCTCCAGTGACATAGAAATTTCCACACACTGTGGCAGCAGTTTTCTCTGGATTATCCTGACAACAGTCAAACATTTCAAAAAATGTATCTAATTGTTAATAAAATAGAACACGTTTACTTTTCACTGGTGCTAAAAATGAACAAGAAAATTGTTCTCAAAATGAGTTTGTTCAGTACTATTTTGTGTCTTCAATTAAAAGAAACAGAGCCATGTCAAATAGTTTGGTGGCAGAAATATGTGAGAAGTGGAAAAGAGCACTTGTGTATGTAGAGATCACAGCTTTAGGGAGAAAAGGCTGTGCTCTGTCAAAATGCTCATCCATCACAGCAAATGACTAAAATGTGTAATCCACTCTCTTCAGGGAAATGATTTCTCATTGCAGAGATTCCCAAAAAAACATCCAGTCTAAGGAAATTTTTTACCCTTAACTGCCAAGACCAAAACTCAAGTGAGGTGATTGGCAGGAAAAACCTAATTCTCTGCATTGTCCTGTGGGTTACACAGGGAAAGCATGTTGACAACAGACATAGGGAAATCCTGACATAAGAGTATTGAACCTAAAGAAGTTCTTATCATATAGTGAGAAATTATATTATACAAGTTGCCATTTGAAGATGCTACAAATATCCAAATATTATCGGGGTTCAGAAGAAGATTAAACACAAAGACAGGTCCCCCAAAGCTCATTCAATATGATAATTCAAATGCAGTGGACAATATCTTCAGGTTTGCCTGTTTCCTTAAGAATGTTCTGCCCCTCAGCACCACCACACAACCGAGCAGGCTCAAAGGCCTCAAGTCACCCAGAAAGACCTTCTGAAGATCTTGGATGAAATCCTGCTCCTGGCAGAAGTACCAGAACTTTGCCCTGGGTGTCCCCCGAGTTCCTCAGCAGGCACAGACACAGCAGCTCAGGCTCACCAGGTACTCCGAGAACAGACAGAAGGGCCGTCTGGGCTGCACCCGGATAGCAATGGTGCCCTCCTGTCCTGCAGGCACAACGGCCCCGTGGGCATCCACGATCTGCACAAAGGACACACTGCTATTACTTTGGTTTGCTCAGAGGGTGTCCATTACAGCTCAGTGCAGGACAGAGAAGGGACACACAGAGCATGCCCTGCCTCTTCCACCCACACCTGCAGTGTATGGGCGTACCTGCACATCATAAGGGGGAACAGCCTTTCCCAAAGAGCCAGGTTTAATTCCCATTCCTTTCATATTGGCACAGACTGGCACCTGAATAAAAGGTATAAATTTAAAAAAATTTCGCAATATCTTGTAATCTTTATTATTTGCATTAGGCAGGATGTGTCTTTGTGACTTTGCTGTGACAAGGGCTGAATCAGAACCAAAGCACTGTGGTTCTTGAAAACATCAGAGAGGGGTCAAGAGGCATTTCAGGTCAGACCTGTGGAATGAGGTTGGTTGTGTTCAGTCTTAGCCAGTGGGTTCTTCTGCAAACACTTGACTTTGCAAGACAGCAGATGTGAAATTATTACAGATCTTATTTCAATAATGGGACAATTAATTTGAGAGCATTTCAAGGATAGGATGAGAGAATGCCTGACATTTGACTCCTAATAGCTTCATTAGAGTTCACTTCCAAAGAACTCAGGAATGTGAGCTGGTTTAATATTTTTCATTAAAACCTTGGACCAGCCAAATTGTTAGCCAGAACAAATTATTTTCTTCAGTTTTGCCTTTGATGGGAAGATGATGAAGGGATCTCCTACAACTTATTTGATCTGGGTGTCTCTGGCATGGTTCTTGCAGGGGTCTGAAACATTAAAATATGCAGCTAGCTGATTCTGGAACTATATAATCATAATTATGCAAAGTCTTTTTTTTTTAATTAGTATGAATGATTCTCACCTTTTCCATTGGTTTATCAAGGACATCACAACTCGGGTACAGTTACCTTTGTAAGGGCACACTGCAAGAATTAATTCAAACCTACTGTTTCAGTCTGGCCATAACCTTCATGGATATCCACCCCTGTCTGGATTTTCCACTTCACCATCACTTCAGGAATGAGCGGTTCACCTCCAGATATACAGTGTTTCAGACTCATGAACTTGTAGCTTGAGAGGAATAGCAAATGAAATAATTTCCTTAACTCTTGAAGAGAGCACTGTGTGGTCATCACTGAATAGTTTCCCTTTGCTTTCCAAGTAAGTACACCCAAAACTGGAGGAAAGGCTAAATAGGAACACAGAGCCTGAGCTCTCTGCTTAGCCTGGGTTGATTTTACCAGTATGAAAGACCTATGTGAGAAGAATAAATACCTTACCAAAGATGTGAAATCACCTTACAAATCACTTCTCATAAACTGAATATTTTACAGAGTAACAAAATGGGGGGAACAGCTACAAATAACTGCTCAATTCATTCTTAAATATATGAGAACAATTCCAGTGTACTCCAGTAATTTCCTGATCCAATGCTGCCTGAAACTTGACTTCAATTTAAATGTCAACCATAAATTCAGAGGAAAGGACAACTTAAAATAATCTCACTTGTTTCCTCTGTGCTGTCTTTTCAAAGACCCAGCCCTGAAGCCTGAGTGGCCTATGGTGTGAGTAGTTATTCTCATATTTCAGAACACAGCTTTCTTTCCTGAGAGCGCATTTTGCTAATTAGATTTCCTTCAATTGAAGAAAAAAATGAGGAACTTAAGGAACTAACCAGCATTATATCCCAGGCTCCCTCCCATCCCTGCAGTACCTGCTGAGATCGTGTTGGACCAGCATGCGGTAGGCAGTGGGGGCAGTGCAGAAGGTGGTGATGGGGTACCTTGAGAGAGTCTGAAAAAAGAGAAAGTTATTTTGTTGAAAGAAAATGTAATGGTGGGTCCCACTGCTGTAGAACACATAGAACTTTCTGTCCAACAAAAGTCACGTGTGTGACCACTGAGAGCAGTAGCTCCAATGAAGATTGTTTTGTGCTTTCCAAGGCATCTGAGTCCCAGGCTCAAGCCTAGGTGGGACTAGATTGAAGCTTTTCCAGTATTATTGGGAAAGTCAGCATGCCCTCCCCACACAAGAGGTCACTGCTGAGGAAAATCAGCCAGCTGACTGGTTTTGAAAAATGGCTGAGAAGCAATAGGCATTCTGACAACTTCAGATTGCTTGGGAAATGGATTACGTACCTCTGCTATAACTGCTGGTTTGAACTGTGGCATATGGTGCACAAAGACACAAGATCCACAGATCCATGGTGCAAAAACACTGCCCCAAGCTGATTTTGCCCAGCCAGTATCAGAAGTATTCCACATTACATCTGAAGGAGTCAAGTTCATCCAATGCCTGATGACAAAGCAGAGATGAAAAAGTTGCTACATAGCGTGTGAGAGATTCAGGCACAGGTCACAGCAGAATTCAAGGAAGGGGCAGGAGGCTTCCATTAGAAGACGTGGTGTCAGCAACTGGGGTTTCTAGAAAGTCTGTAAAAGTTGAAAAGTCTCAAACATTCTCTTATTTCCCTTCATTTCCTCCTCCAGTGTTTGCTTTTCTCCTGAGCAGTGTAAAACACCCTTGGTTTGAGTTGCTGAATTTGGATTTCAATCAAAATCCAAATTATGTCTATGGACTCTTTAGCACCAACTACCAACTCAGGATGCCTTGAGGAACATCTCCAGTGATTTTCATGAAAATTCTCACACTTTCAGAAGCATAAAGGACATTCAATGAAAGTAGGTTAGTACCAAGCCCCAGATTCAACATGAACTGTAACTTTTCAGGTATAATGCTAAGCCCAAAGTTGCCTTGGTTCTCAAGCAAGAGGGACCCAACACCAGAGCACTTGACTTGCTCTGCTTTTGCTACAGGGACACTCTTCTGATCGTTCCTCTGCCACCTGAGGGACAGAACACTGCATGCCCATCTCAACTGAGTCTTCAAGAAGCTTTTGATAATGAGAGTTTACCATGGGAGGGTGCACATGAGGAAGAGGCAAGATCCCACAGTCATGACATGCCTACATTTCCTGGAGTTTTACAGTCACATTGACAGTGTAATGTTGACCATTCCACTTAATCAGGACCCTGGGAGCAGCTCCAAGGTAATACCTGGCACCGGTTGCAAATCCAATGCCATAACTGCTGTGGGACTGCACCACCATTTTTGGTAAGCCTGTAGTTCCACTGGTAAAATAGATCAGCATGGGGTCTTGACTTCTTGTCTTGACACAGGTGTGGTCAGCAGATGTCACCCTTCAGAAGAAATAGTATGTTACAGTTACTGTATGCAGTTTTCCACCAAGGAATCCGTATTTTTAAGGTTTAGGAGCTAAGCAGGTAAATAACCCCAGACTGCATGATCTCACTAACTAAATGGTTGCATCAGATACCACAGCCAAGAGGTAGAGAACACATTTTGCTCATAACAAGCCTGCCATTACATTTCAGATGTGAGCAACTACAGCATATTCCAGTGACTTCATCTGCAACTGTTTTGCAAGGGCACTCAAGGTGTTTGTGTTATGGAACACCAGGCAGATGCAAAATCAGGTTCTGCCTCAACAGGTCCTGACTCCTGACCCGAGATCAACAGCAGCCATATGGAGGTTGCCATGCCAGGTAAGGTGGTCTTACAACTAAAGGTTATTTATGTTCAGGAGAATGATGAACAATTCAGCTCCTCTGGGCCACCAACACAATAAAGGGAAGAAATAACTGAGCACTAAGAGCTGACAGTGGGTGTTTTAACACTTAATTAAGGGGTATTGGAGCAGGGTCTGGGAGACAAGGACAAAACAACTGGTAAGTACTGTACGTGCCTGTCTTGTGATCACAGTAGAAGCAAAGAGCTTCTAAATGCTGGCAGACTGCTGAGGGAGGAGAAGATGAAGAACCCGAAGTTAGCTCATGAACCTGTGTTAGATGAACCTCTACCTATGCATTATGCAGTGTAATCACAATGCAGTGACTTGAGAGAAGGCTACAAAAATGTAACCATTTTTATTTTGGAAATGAACCCCAAAACTCAGCAATGCCACCTCACTGACAGAGCTTCCTGCCCCTCACAGGGATGACGGTCAAATAACTGGATACTCACGCAAGGAGTTCTTTGAGGTTCAGCCACCCAGCCCTGCTCCCTTTGCCTACAATTAGTTTACTTTTCAGGAACTGGCAGTCAGGCACAACAGATTCCACTGCAGGTGCCAGCGTGTCACTGGTAATGATGCACTTGGCCTTTGAAGCCTGGAGTCGGTATAAGATGTCTTTGGCTGTTAATTGGGATGTTCCTGGAATAATGATGATTCCTGGAAAAAAAGCAACAAGCAATTGAGACAACTCAGCCTTTCTCCAAAATACCTGATCTTGTCCATCCTGAGTTGTTCCATCATGGACATTTAGCAGTTTAAAAATGCAATGGGTCCAATTCTTCCTAAGAATTTGCAAAACTGCAACAGCAGAGCAAAACAAGATTGTGTTGAATTATTCATCCCTCTAATCATACAAGTTACTGCAATAAAACTGTCCCCATGGATAATGTACGTGGTCAAGCCTGGCCTTAGATTGTAACCACTCGACCTTCACTGGTTTCAGCTGAGGATGCCTTTGACTGGATCACGTCTGTCCCTTTGGCTCCTGTGGGGGAGCTGCCAAATCTCCTTCCATGCAAAAGCTGACTTGGACAGGTCACAGTATTCCTGCTTACATTTTTTCCACTATAATTTAGCCTATTGCTTGTATCTTCTGTTTCTGTTCTCTCTGCACCCAAGAGGTCAGTCAGGTCCCTCACCTGTTCGCATACAGGCCACGTTGAGGAGCCACCACTCTGGGACACGAGGCAGAACTGCTATAACTCTGTCTCCTCTCTGCAAACCACAGGCCTCAGAAAGCACATTGGCTGCCTTCCTAGAGAGAAATCCCAGCTCTTCAAAGCTCCACTTCACTTCCTCTCCCTCCTCATTTACCCACCAAAAAGCTGGATTTGCTGGTTTTTGTCCATCCTAGAATGCAACAGAAGATATTAATGTAAGAAGAAGGACTATAAAAGGTTTCAATACAAAAGAACTCCAGACTAAGCAAATCCTCCTTGGTAACCAGTCTCTCAGAGTGATACCTGTATTTCTGACAAACAAACCAAAATGCTGCATTCCACTCTACAGCCAATCCTATCCAGTATCCATTAGAAAACCTGATTTATATCATCTGATATTTGTTCCAAAGTGCCCTGGCTTTGTCTGGGATAGAGTAAGCACTGCTTAGCAACAACTAAGTCAAGGACTTTCCAGTTTCCCATGCTCTGTCTGAGCTCTGGTCAGTGGGTGGTGAGCACTTGTGTGTCACTTGACTTTCTCTCTCTTTCTGTTGCCTCCAACTACTACTATTATGATGATCATTATTAATATTATCGTATGTTATTTAATGTCAATTCTTAAACTGGTCTTACCTCAACCCAAGGTTTTACCGCTTTTTTCCTGAGTCTCCTCCCCACCCCACTGTGGGGTGTGTGTGTGACCCAGTGGTACTGTGGTACTTGGTTGCCAACTGGGGTTAAACTACAACACAATGTCTATAAAGTAAAAGAAAATACTACCTTTTCCAGTTGTGACCACTCATCTAAGATATCACTTGCAAAGTTGAAATATTCTGGTAGTTCTGTTTTGCACTGGTTTATAGAATCATAATGGGAAATAATCTGAGATGTCAGAAGCCTCTTGTATCCATGGAGCGGCCTGCAAGGCAACCTGAGAATCTGCAGACACTGAGGAATCCAGGATTTAATAAATGTTCTCATGATAAATGATGTTTTATCAGACAGTGGAGGAAAAAGCCAGGAGTACAGCTAAGGAGTCAGTCACCTGAAATGAAAGAAAATACATTTAAAATCAGCCAAGTATTGGATGCTGTCTCTTTTATGATGTTGGATAAATTAATGCAAATCAGGTTGAATAAATAGGTTGTTTGTGCACATCCTTGTTTTCCCCTATTACTTTATGTCCCTACTGATCTGGCAAAGACATTGTGCACTGCTTTTTCATTAGAATCTTTGTTCTCTACTTTGTCAGCTGGTGAATGATTCTCATATCTCATCTCTAAAATTTCACTTACCAGTCCTTTTTCTAAATATGTCTTGATTTCTGTAAATTTTATATTTTACTTTGCCTGCTTACAGAAATAAAATGCCACTTGTTATTAATTGTTTTGAGGACACCATCACCTTGACTTAAAAAGGTCTCTGTAATTATGCTATGCCTTAAATATGCACTAGATGGCGAGTCACACTGAATTTAAGCCCCAATAAAACTGATGTATCTCTGAAATATTCCCTTGTGAGTTCTTCTTTCTTTAGGGGCATCGAATAAATGCAGAATAAACAGTGAGTGAGCAAAGGTGAAATGCCAAAGAGTTCCAATTGCTCTGCACTTCAGCTGGAGGGTGTAACTTGGGAAAAGATATGTGTTGTGAAACAAACTTGCTAAGAAAATGCCAGTGCTTCCAGTCTCTCCTAGTATTTTCTGCACAATATATGGGTATAAGTGGAAGAGACAGAATGGATGATACCACACGTATTTGAAGCCCAGCTTTGAAAATCAAGTAAACTAGATCTTCCCTCACAGATGCTGAATCTCTTGATAAACTTTTTTTTAGTGTAATCAAGTCTTTAAGAGTATACCACAAATTATATCTAAGGGAATCTTTCCCCAATTCAGTGGAACCAGCTTTGCTTTTAAACCTTTCTGTGACACAACATTCTCCTTATTTAATAGCCAACAGTATATACCTGTCTCACAGGGATACCACGCAGTTACGGTCACCTTTTCTTTATGTATTGCAAGTGGAGGTGTAGTGAGACCTTCCAGTGTTCAATGCCAATAAATAACAGTAACTACCATCACTCTAATTTGCGTGGCAAAACACAGAAATGGAAGTAGAAGGTGCTCACATGTGGGACACATGTCAATGACTCTCAACCACACAATTTACAGGGTGTGAGTGGTTACAAAGCAGAAGGCCCAAGAATTATATTTATCCTATATCTAGTGTTTCCTGCTGACTGGCCTGTGGCTTCTGCAGAGGGCAGATTTTCCATAGCTCTCCAACTGCAAAGCACAAAATAAAAGAGCCAGAAGTAGTTAGCAGGGCTGAAAAAATGTACAAAATAAGAGCTAACATGCCTTATGTCTACAAGAAAAAATTGTACTCCACTCTTTTAAATTTTCTGTTCAATTCTGCAAAATCCTACTCCTTTCCTCACTTCAGTCTGTCCTGGCAGGATGGAGTGTTGTATGATCCTCCTTTTACTGCAGTTTCCTTCCAGGACAGAGGTTAGAAGCCCCTTCTAAAATGGTACCTGTTTCAGGGTAGGAGGCTTTCAGGAGGGATTTAAGTTGACTGCTCTTTATCTCAGTGGCAGACAGGGGAAAATCAGCTCTCTAAGCAAATGGTTCTGTCATCCTACCTGTTCTCTGGGAGCCCTAGGCTGTGTTCTGAGCTTAAACACTGCCTGTTCAGATCAAACAGGCCTTGTCAGTTTTAACCTGTAATTCTGAAAGATGGTTTTAAACCTTACTAGGATGTTACCTGAAAGACATCTTTGGAAAAGAGCCTGTTATGAAGAGAAAGAGACCACAAAGTCAAATGGGAGACTCTTATCTTTCTGCCTTCCCTCTCCCCCCGCTTTAGTACCTGATTGCTGAATCTGTATTTATGTGTGATCTTATCTTGCAAGCAGCCTGAATACACAGCTCGCTCTGATTTCATTAGGCACCTTGTACAAGTACTAATAGAACACATCTCAAGGTGCATTACAACCCAAGGCCTTTGAGACTGTTAGGAAAGAGCTTGAGACCCAGCCCCACTCCCACCAGGCATGAAAACAACCACGAAATTGTGCTGCCACTGAAAACCAATGGTTTAACCCACAAAGTAGTATCTTGAGCTACAACATGGCACTCAAGTAGAGAGGGATCCTCACAGGCAAGACACTGCAGAGATACAGATATTCAAATTACGTATGCAAAGCAGTGAGAGATTTTCCCTGACTTCAGCACACTCCTAATCAGATCCACAATAAGTAGCTCCATAAGTCTAAGAGACAACCAAACATTAGGCAGAGGAGCAGCCCTCAAATGCTGTCCCAGGTCCCTCACCTGCTGTTTTGTCTGCAGCCCTGTGCTGGGTAACACTGACAAGACCTGGGTGTCTAATTACAGAAGTACACTCTGAACTGACTGCTCCTTCTGCAAGCATTTCCTCCTGTGCTCTCTCACACTCTCCCCGGTGTTCTGATTATTTACAGAAACACTAAACCCAACAGATACTTTTTTGTCCCCAAACACTTCTAAAGATCAGAAAGCAGCTAGCCATTTTAACCTTGCCATGGAAAGGTGCAGTTGGCTCCACTGGTGGTAGACTCCTTTGTCAACTTTATCAGCCTCTTGGTTTGGCTGATACAGCCACAGCCATATGAGCAACAAACCCTGCTGCTTGGTGCTCCTTTGCTTCTTTCTTTCTCAGTGTCTGGATAAAGGCAGAACAATATGAAGACACACCAGTTTTCCGTTCTTCTGTTATTGTTTCTCACAGGCTTCCTGGCAGCAGACAGCATAAGCCCAAATGAAGCAAAGTTAAAGAAGGCCAAACTTCCCAAAATGAAAAAGGAGAACAATGTCCTCTTACTGAAAGCAAGCAACTTCGACAGAGCATTGAAGGAAACCAAGTACCTCCTGGTGAAGTTCTGTGAGTATCCATTTCCACTGTCTCTTCCCCTGATGGCTCTGCAGTGTGTGACTGCTGCTGGGGCACTCAAGTATGGTTGTTTCACCATTGCTTTGTCCCCCAGAAGTCCTTGTTTGTTTTGCTTTTCTTCATGTATCTATTTCTGATCATAGCTACAGTAATTTATTCCTTTTTGGGGTGGTTAAATACCAGTCTGCTACACAAGACAGTGCTGAGTTGGCATTCTTTGCTTCCACTGCCTAATTTTCAAGTATGTGTTTCACAGCAGTGATGGGTGAAACATATTAAAAAGAGAAAAACCAAACAAAAAATAATCAAAGAGCATTTCATCCGCACTTTGAATGAGGTTTTTGTTGGATGGGAGTGTTTAGGCTTCAGAGAACATCCTTTCATAACATTTTGGTGTCTGTAATGGCATTATATTGGAACATTCCCCTTAAATTAGCACTCAATCAGGTGGAGGCAGGTTCAGGGTCCTTCTATTAAGTTCATGCTCATTCCTCATGGGGAGAAAACTAGTGAGGGCTTTTGAGTAACCAGCTTTGGTATAAAGTCTGGGCATCAAGTACATCACAAAAGCAAAAGCCAAAAGGTGTCTCCTCATGATGTTATCCATCTGAAAGTTCTGATGTTGTATAAATTCCCACGCCACAAACACGGAGCTGTATTTCCCCTCAGCTTGCTGGCAGCAGAAACCCTTTGATTTGCACAACAGTGAAAGCTTTGTCTCTCTTGCTTGGGTTTGACTCTGCTGAGCCACACTAGCTGAGCTCAGTGCACACATCCTCTTAGCCTTTAATTATACAAACACCCGGCAAACCAGCACTCCTTTGGAAGAAGGCATGAAAAACAAGCACAAGCTGAAACCCCAAAACTTATCCATATTTGGAGGGAGTATTTGAAATTAAGGCAATATGCTAACTTTGAAGAAGTACATCTAATTCATTCTTTTGCCTTCACAGTCAGACCTGGATGATGATGATAATAATGTAGTGTAGGTCAGTCTGAAGTGAAAACACTTGTATTTTTCTAACGACAAAACCTAAAATACACTAACAGATTAATGAAACTAAAAACATGTTTGGATCGTAACACACATTTTGCTGCTCCTGAAACAAAGCTATGAAACTTTATGTATTTTTAAACTTTCAGAATAATCACATTAGAAAATTATTTAAAACATAATGTTTAAAACTTTTAAACATTTCTGAAAGTGTTGAAACTTAGGAAGATTTTATTGACTAATCGTGGATGGTCTAAAGCTATTTGCCAAATTCAGGCTGCAGTTGTGAACTCTTTTGTCTCTGAAGATGCAGTATTTTGATGAAAAATAATTTATCAGAAAAACTTTAGCAATTCTCTACTCTTAGCTTTGTAAGAGCTGATTCAAAGTACAGAATCTACATGTTTAGCTCAGAGAAGAGCTTGTTGCCAAACCTTCCTAGTACTGGCACAGATTATCAACAGTGAGATATTGCAACACCCTTCAGGATTGTAACCTAATACAAATGGAAAACAAACACGTGAAAAAAAAACTCATAAAGGAAATGAAAAAAGAATTGTTCTAATACAGTAGCCCAGGGACTTGGGCACCAAAAGATGTGGAGATGAAAATCAGGCTTTGTTCCCCCTACTTCAGAGCAGAGTCTTGGACCACTCTGATATCCCACCACTCTCACAACTGGTTTCTTCAGACGGGAAGGACAACCACACTCTTCCATTCCCCACTGCACCTTCCAATAAACATCAGAAATGAAACACTGCTCCCCAACCACACCTTGTTCCAGTGATCCTCATCACTTTCTGGTTTGGATTAAAGGCCAACATATCTGAAGGGCTCACTGAAGGCTCATGGATTGCCTTTTCCCCACAAACCATAAAGGCATCTGCAGTCCTTGGAAAGAATTGTGGAATCACTGACAAGAGTGATGAGCTCCACAGCCCAGATACATTACCTGGAAATCACTGGCCTCAATCTCTCTAGCTCCCTTTGGAGATATGCCAGTAAACAGCAGTGAAACACTATCCTGCAGTGAGGCAGTGCCCCAGGATGTAGGAAACCTGACTCCACAATGCTGAACAAGCTGATTAATTTGCTGTAATCATTTCGTTGCCACAACACAAAGAGACTGAAGATGGGACATGCATGTGCACCTGCACAGAGAAGCCATAAAGCCCTAATATTTTATGTCCTGCTCCCTAAAACAGGCTATCGAAATAAGCAATCTGTGGGAACCATTAAGGAAACAGATAATGCAAGAGAAAGCAATATTGCCCTGATCACACAGATCTGTGGGGCTACCAGGAACCAGCTTCAGAAATCCAGAATGAATGCAAGACCTGAGATCTTTCTCTTCTTGACTCTCTCTCAATCACAGAGACATAGTCAGGGAAAGGAAAGGAATAGCAGGCTTCCCAGTAGGTGGGATTTGTTCTTGTGTTGTACCAACACAGGGAAAACTTTGAGCTCCGAACTTTGGTTCAACACTCTACCTTAGACCTGTCAATTATGAGAAAATCCCAGTATTTTCCCTGTTGCATAATATTATTTACTTACCAATCCCACAATATGTACCAGGTGAGGCCTGTTTTGGTGTCTTCTGCCCAGCAACCCCCAAATCCTCCTAATGTCCGTCAGTTCCACCCTCACAGAGTCCCAGGTCTGCCTTCCTTCATTTACTATAAATACACTCTGACTTTGTGCCAAGCAACGTACGGGTACCCTCTGGAGCTGGGCAAAGTGCACAGGGCAAATATCCAGCCTGAACACAAAGCATTGACCCAGAAATGCATCACTCTTCCTACCTTATCCCAGCTGTGCTGTGCAACAAGACATGTCTGAAAACAATACAAGCATCACACAGGAGTACAGGGCAATTGTCACCAGCCAAGGTAGGTCTTAGATCAGTGTTCCCTGCACGGGAGAATGTCGCTATTTACACCACACATTGGCTGAATGTAAGTCCCTCTGTTGACTTTAACTGCAGAAACAAACAAACACACACAAAAAAATCCCAAGCACTCAAACAATTATGCTTGTCAGAAGCAGAATAAACTTTATACACTTATGAACACAAACACTAGAAGCTCTGTTTTCAGAGCACATGCTAATGCCAGTTCCTCCCACCTATCAGAAGAACTCAGGAAAGGTGCAGATCCCAGTGAATGCCTGATTCCACAGATCTCTGAGAATGCCTACTCCTCTGCTTTCCAGTGAAAAGCTGCCAGTTCCTGGATAAACATGTGATTAACCCAAGCACAAGCACACAAGTGTTGCAGACCTTGCCCTGCTGCTTTGTGTGCTGGGCCTGCCGTCATGTATGAAAAAGTGATGTTTACCTTTTCTAGCAGAACATTTGTACATCCAGTGAGACACTGGGTCAGCCACAGGATTCCTGCAACCTGTGACTGACAATTATGCTGGGACAATGACATTTAATAGGCAAGATGAGGGTTACTCTTAAAAACAAACACCTCCCTTTTCAGGCACAAAAGCTGAAGGTGCTGTTATTGAAAAAACCCAAGAAATTGCTGCCTATGTATGTATACATTAGTTCATAAAAAGGGAGATTTCTAGAAAGCAGGGTGGGGCATGACTGATCTTAAATCAATCATATAGCTCAGATGATCAGCTCACTTATAAAGCCAATGACCAAAGCATACTCACTGCTGTGGTAAGAACTGATTTCAGCATTCAGGTGTGGCCTTCTCACCACAGGAGGTGAATGCAAACAGTTCAAACCCACCAGAATAGTTATTTGTTACAACTAAGCTTCCCACAGGAACCTAGTGCAGGGTGACAGATAATGGGATGTGGATGCCTCATTCCTGTAGACTTCACCAGAAATCTATGCCAGCCTTTTAGGAGGAAACCTGAAAAGAGTCAAATTGTTTGCACTATGCATATTAAAATGCCCAGAACATGTGGAAACACATGTCTGGACAGGTAAAAGAGTCACTAGAAGATGATTTAGTTGCTTGTGCAGACTTACTGACTAGCATAGGTCTCTCATGTAGGTGCCTCTCACACAAGCTTATTTTAGTGAATGCTTTGAATAAGGATCCAAACTTCAAATAATACTTGATGTTTGCATAGCAAAAGATCTCAAATGAACTGCAAACATCAGTTAAAAAGTAGAGAGGTCAGTACAGGAGACCAGGACTGTATCTCACTGTAGAAAAGAAAGGGAGAATTCAAGGTCACACAAGAAATTTTGCAACTGCAGCAAGATTAACACCCTTCCACTTCAATATGTTAAACATGAATCTATCCTTCACATCAAGAGTCTTCTACAGAGAAAATTATATATCTGTAGCACAACAGTAAAAACAGCCTACACAGAAGATGAGAAATGGGACTGCTAAAACAATTTTGTGACCATGTCAGAAACTAACAGGTAGGAAATCAGTATCCAGCATGACAAAAGACACAATCACAACGACTGCAGCAATCCCTAAGCCATCAAAAGACAGCAGAGCAGAGTAAGATTGGAAGCCACCAGCAATTAGCTAAAGGAAAAGGAACTCTTCATGCTTCCAGTTTACTCACTTCAAGAATGCTTTAGGGTCATTAAACACATTGATGTCTTAGCAAAAGTTTTGTATGTCCAGATGTCACATATTTTAGCTCAGTAAACTGCACTATGAAAAAGAAGTAGCAGCTGACTCAGGTTGTTGATGTACTCAAGAGGAAGAGTCTCTCAAAATAAAAGATTTCTGGTTCTCTGCCCACTTTTAATTTTCCAGTGCTTAATTTATCTTTGTTTTTATTTACAACCCAACTAACCCTACTGATAATGAAGACTCTCCCACTGTGATATGGAGCAGTTCCTGAGCTGATGGCCTTTGAAGGGGCTCTCCCTTCTGGCAGATGTGGCACAGCATACTGGTTTACACTGATGTCCCACCATTCAAAATACCTTCCCTGGTGACTTGTCACCAACTCTGCTGCCTCTCATCTGTGTCTGCTCTTGTACTTTGCTGATGCTCAGCTCTCCTCAAGTTTGAAGCCTGTGATGCCACATTAACCTCGGCAGCTGCTTCTCATCCCAGCGCCTGAAGTGATCGGTGTCAATAAAAATGTAAACCAAAGGAAGCGAAACAAAACTCAAGAAAAAGCTCCAAATAAAAGGAGTGATGATTTCCTGCAACACTCAAGTGACTTGAAAAATACAGCACCTGGGAGGCAAACAGAGAATGAGTGGAATGAAAAGGAATTGATGGAAAGCTGAAGAGGAGTCTAATCACTCAGGAAAGCAGGGAAAGGTGCAAGATGGATGTTTCCACGTGGTTTCTGGGTAGTCAAGGAAACAGTTTTTATATGTCTGATGAATAAACCTGTTCACGCACTGAACCTGTGTCTCACAGTTATCTGGTTAATGGTACTTGTATTTCTCCTGGTCTCTGACTGTAGTGATTACTTCTTACACAATGAAGTCATGCACTTTTCCCAGCTCCAGCCTGAAGCTACTAACTCTACCAACTCTCATTATCTATGATTATCTAATCTTGAACCCTCTCAAACAATCTACATAAGTGTCTAATGTCGATAAAGCTTAAAATTCCCTGTATATTTGTGGAGCTTCAGCTTCTGTGTCTGGACTTCACCAACAATTTTTTCTGCCTCTTCTCATTTCACTGTGCAAAAAGCACTTAAGCTTCCAAGTTCCCATCTGTGGTAAAAGGATCTGTGCAACCTTAGGTTATTAGGAAAAAAATCATTATACTGAAATTGCCTCTGGTGTAAAACATTGACTTGGAATCAGCTAGAAGGTGCTGGATCCTGATTTGCTGGGTGGCTTCCTGCTCCTTGTTCCAACTGCACCCTCTTCAGACTGTACACCTTCCTCTTGGAAAGCCCAGTCACTGTTCTGGGCTAACCCTGCACTCACTGTATCAGCACCCTTAAACCCATAGCAAACAACCCCAGGTTTTATTTAAAAGTCCACCTGCTTGGCAACCATTTTAAGCAAAAATATCTCATAAAGGCTTAACACAGTGTCCCTAGAAGCAGCAGTACTTTTATAGGGTAGACATGCAATTTCTTACGTTGACTGGTCAGAACTTTGCTCATGGTTTTCTGAGTGATTTCTAGAGCATATCAAGGTACAGTTGGAGATATTACCCCTTTTTTGTTTTTTTAGGACTTAACACATTACAGTCTTGTTGGGGGAAAAGTTATTAAGACCATTTTTATAAATTGGAGGAAGGAAATTAAAGTTAGGATGAGATTTCTTTGAGAAATCATAATACATTTATTTGATGAAACACTAATTTCACAGGCAGTTAGAATATAGTTTGTTTAGGACTGCTGTCTTAAGGCTCATTTACTTTATTTACAGAAGTACCTTCTCCACATCACCACAGTATCTGAGTGTTCCCTGAACAGACACCAAGTTTTGTCCTGCTAAGCAGAACCCCCTTTGGCACATGAGCAGCTGGAGCAGCTGTTCCTGTGCAGGAGGTTCTGTGAGCCCAGGCCAAGATAGGCTTATATGGGACAGAATATGGAAGGGCCTATTATGTTAATATTTTGAGAAAATAGCATTAATCTTCACACTGCTGTTACAGTGAGGTGGAAGGAAATGATTGATGGCTGGCATTCAGAGCAAGGATAATGATGAATAATTCAAGAAATGTAACTCAGCACTGAGTTAGATTAGTGGGTTTATCTTTCATTTATTAGAACTCTTACAGAAATGTCCATTTACTTTTTGGTTATAACTACACTGGGTAATATCTTCACCAGGTAGGCTGGAGAGAAGTGCATCTGTAGTTTTGTGAAAGAACAAATGACAGATGCTTTGTTAGATTTATGTGTTGGTGCATTTGTGTG
>JAOXXN010000205.1:14859037-14879190 GCA_026770055.1 Myrmophylax atrothorax
AGATAATTTTACTTCAAGCAAAGAATGAATGTTTCCGACTTTCAGGTTTCTTGGGGGAATGGGCAATACCACCTAAAGAAATTCTCTCAAACATTAGAAAATGTCAATACATATTGCCTTTGAGATAAGTTTTGCTGCGCAGCAGAAAAATGGTTTAGAGATCAGAGACAACTAGTCTTATTTTGGCTGCCTATAAAAGGTTTCTGCATAGGTCATTATACTGCAGAGACACAGAGCTAAGATGCTGAGCTCCTCAAAGTCATTTTAGGTAAGAAGCACTAATACTGCTACGAATACGTCCAAAGCAGCCCTGCAAGGTCACATCTCAAAGATTTTAAGTGCTATCAGAAAGAACAAACAAAAATGTAAGAAACCAAGATTAACTGGATGTTTTTCATTTGTTCCTATTTGGAAACTATATTGAAGAAACCAAAAATTTCCTGTGCAGAATCAAAAGAAAAAAGTTTTGCTCTTTATAATAAATTTTAAAAGACAGGATCTCTCAGTAAAAATGAATTTTTCTTTTCAACTGAAGTTGCAAAACTGTAAAGCTTCAGGCCTTCACCTCTTAACTTTGAATACAGAGCAGCTGATGTGTGACTGGTTTCCTTCTCTTGTTCTTTTTTTCATGTTGATATAACTTACAGCTGCAAGGCCCAGGACAGCCCCTCTCCTTCCCCAGACACAGAGCTGCCACATGAGCTAGAGAAGGGCTGGCACACAGCACAGCAGGCAGAAATACGTTGCCAGTCTCTAAAAGAACGTACTCTCTTCCTCTGTTTCCCTCCTCATATCTTATCTGGAAAAGTAGTTTCTGCATTACAGTGGTTTGCCTCAATGAAGTGGGAACTTATCAGAGAGTCCTAATGTGAGTAATATCTAACTCTACCCTTGACCTCCCTTTAACTCATACCCAGCATAATCAGTCAAACTACTTTTTAATTCCTTGTCATGTATTCCCAACAGAAGGCTATTGAAATGTTACTAGTTGTTCTCCATGACTGGTCCAAGGACATGCAGAGCTGTGAACAACCAGCATTAATATAAACAAGTAAATATAACGTATCATTTATTTCTGAGTCATAAAAGACCTCACTCAAACCCTCCAGCTACTACTTGACACAACAACCTCCACTAGAAGGCTTCAGACTGTGGCTTATGTAACCCACTTGCTTCTGATTGGCCTTTTCCAGATGTTTCTTTATCTCAATCATCTCAGAACTTCTCTGAAGAATTTGCTGAGGCCGCACGGCAGCTTAAAAAAGAAGCTCCAAGAATCCAGTTTGGCAAAATTGATGTGACACACCACCATGATCTGAGAAAAGAATTTAACATTCAAGCATTTCCTACCGTGAAATTTTTTGTGAATGGCAGCAGGAAAGATCCCATAGACTGCAAAGGTAAACTGTCTTATGCACCGATAGTATAATGATATGCAATGACAGGATGTCCCTATGTATTGTGCTGCTGAGAAGACAAATATAGATGCTCAGAAAAAGAATACACAAAGTAGCACACTGGTTTTGCCCACGGTTTCAAATATACAATTACCTTTGTACCAGTATAAGAACGTGAATCTGAATTCATTTTCCAAGTGCATAACTGAACATGCTTCTCTATGTTAAGTTCACACGTCCAAATTAATTGCTGGTGTTACTCCACTGAGTACAGAGAATCACCTCAGCAAGACAACTTACTCTCATTTACTACAATAAGCATTAATGAGTTATGCCAAACAAGAATTTGGTCCCAAACCTGCTCCATTTGCCCTTCTGGTCCACTGCAATTCCCATGGGTACAGAATCAGGCTGAAGCAACACTGTGCATGTAAAAATGAATTGTGAATTTGCTAGGTTCCCTAATATACAAGTATGGTTCCTAAGCTAAGGAAAATAATTTTGTAATTTAGCCATCAGAGGGAGCTCATATTTGGCTCAGAAAAAAACATAGAATAATTTGAAGTCTCTTGCAGAAAGTTATTAAGCAAAGACAAGGACAGACTTGAGCAATCCCAGAAATACAGGCCTTATTAGAGATTTTTGTTAATTTACAGTATATGCAAGAAAGGTGATTTTTTTCCCCTAAAATGTTGAACTTCTAAAGAGATGATAAAAATTGCGTGACTTGGCCAAGCATCTGTTACTGTACTCTGAGCACATACAGGTGAGTCACAAATTTAATACAACAAAAAACCAGAACCTAAAATTTGGCTCCTGAGCCTGTATGCAACCAAGTGCTAAGATATCTTTAACTGTTGAGCCCCGTGTGGCTGCTGCTGAAAGCTGATCTTCAGTATTTTTAGCAACTTGCTCCTCATTGCTATTGAATTTCTTACCAAGTTCCCACCATCCAGACTTGTGCAAACAGCAGCTTCTGCACAAATGCCACTGAAAGCGTGATGGGCCATACTGAGCTTGTATTAGAGGTGCTGATACCTGAAAGCAAAAGCCCCTACCTACAGTCTTTAATTAAATCTACAGCACTGACAAGAAAACCTCCTTGAAGCTTGTAAACCAGACACACTTTCTCATGTGAACTGATGACTACAGAGTATCTTAACAACACCCACAGAGTTACCATTCAGCAGAGAGTGCTGCTTCACACACACAGCAAGATGCAAGAATTAGGAAACTGTCTTTCTTCTGCTCTGTGTTTTGCACACCAGCCATTCAGAGCATATGTGCCACAAATAATGACTTAAATTACACTTTGTTGACTGGTAAATGCCTGTGTGCAACAATGAGTAAAACCTCACCAGCCAAGTATGACTTTTTAACCACTGAGCACTGACAACTCGAAACGTGCAGCGACCACCCAGTGACTTCTCATAAGGAACTTCATACCACAAAGAAACCTGCAGACCTTGCTTAAATCAATACATTAATTCAAATATTTTATGGAAGATGGAATGTTTGAATGGTTGCCCCAGCAATGGACATAACATGAAAGCCAAAATTCTAGGCTTTGTAAAAGAAGTTGGCCAGTAGAAACAAGTTACACAGGCTGTTTAAAGCAACCAAATAGAAAAAAATTAACCACATGAAAAATATGCTAAGGGGCTATAGCACTGACATAAGCTGCAAGATCTCAGTGCTGGATTTAGATAGCAGAAGTCAAGCACTGTGTGACCACTAGATACTGCTCTGCACTTTGCTCTGCAGCCTGTACACTGCAGAGCAGATGCCCGCCTGCTTCACCTTAAAAAAAATACCATTTTAAACTACTTGCAGTGCTGCCTGCTGTAAAATTGATGGCAGTAAAATGGTCTGACTCAATTTTGATCTTGTCATACTGCTAAGTCCAGTACCAGGACTTGCATCTTTGATAATCCACTTGTTCTGTACATCTTGACTCTAGCACCTCACAGCACACAGACTTTTTCTTTTTCCTGTATGATTTTCATTAACCATTTACTAGACTCTTGCTCTTGTCCAACAAGGCTGTCTGTCATGACAGACAGAGATGACAGGGCCACTTCACAGAAAAGATTTCAATCACCTGTGCATCAATTTGTTGCCTCAATTTCTCTGAAAACACAATAGCTTTAAAAGGTATTTTTTAGAGACTGAAGATTCTAAAACTCCTGAAAGCTTGAAGAGAATTTACCAAATAAACAGACTGACTAATCTCAGTAAAGCTGCTAGTACTAATTTGGAACTCCAAAGATGGAACAATCCAGAAACAAAGAACAACTTTGACACTTTAGCTTTTTTTCTTATGTCTAAGCTGAAGTGATGCTGCAGCCCCACAGAGGAATTTTAACATGTCTCTGTGCCTATCAGATCCCTCCTGAAGCACCAGAGCAACAATTTTGACACCTAATTTAATTGAACAAACAGTTCAATAAAATCTGCAATTGGTTTGAAGTCATTTTGGATTAAACCTCAGGTCGATAGCGCTTTATAGCTTACTGTGATTTTGGGACATATGAAATCTTACAGGACAGGTTTTCTCCTTGTCTGATTTTCCTCATCTCTGTTTTCCATGTGTGATTAAGAATTTAACTGGACTCAAAACCATTTGCAGAAGTCCCAAGAAAACACATACTGATCCACCACTGATCTTCCAGAGTCAGAAATAGTCTGAAAGGTGACTAAAACCTGGGGTTGAATTTGGATGCCCCCAAGCCCACTCTGATTCAGCTTTGACCTCAGTCCTAAGGAACCCAAGTCTACTTGTACTCAGCATCCCTATGCACCTCCCCTGTCTCTATCCTGATTGCACAGGAATTTCTGTTGTTCATTTTGGTGGTCATTTTAACTCTCATTCTTCCACAGGAGTCAGACAAGCCTCAGCCTTTATCACATGGGTGAAAAGAAGAACAGGACCCAGCACTGTGCTAATCAACTCTACTGATCAGGCTGAAGCCATCATAAAAGCTGATGATTTGGCAGTGATCGGCTTCTTTAGGGTAATTCACTGCAAAGCCCCAAAGGCTGGTTTCTGTTCCAGCTCTGGGATATACTGCTTGCTCTCACCACCAAATCCCACACATCCAAAAGACCTAGAATTCACCTGGAAAAACAGGCCCTTGGTTTTATATACATTTTTAGAATTTATTTGTTTCTATCTACTTTTTGACACTTCCAGACAAGCAGCCCAGGCAGAGATAAGAAAATCTCACACCACAACACATTTCCCTAATCAGTTCCCAGGCACAAAGACCCTGAGAACAGATTATGAGAGCATGATGCTCCAGCAGTGTTTGCACAGCCCTGGCTGGTCACAGCAGCCTTTCCTGGATCCTCAGAGAAAGGGCTTCTGCCAAACCATCCCAAATCTGGTGGCTGGTTGGAAGAGGGCAGAACTACTGAGCATTCTTTGCTTCAGAGAGACTTAACCCATTGCTGGTGTGAATTACACTGTACTGATAAATGCAAATGCAAAAAATTGCTGCCCAGAGTTGTTACCTATCACTTCATTTCTGTTCCAACACGGTGTAAAATCATAGATATGAATAGTTGGAGGCTGTTCTGGTAAAGGAATGTTCCCTCCCAGCTTAAGTTCATAAAAATAAAATAGCAGTAGATGTTGTCTAATATACTAGAGTGCTTTTTCTTCATCTTTCCAGCTGATGATTTAAACAACTTCAGTGAAAAAGAGAGGTCAGAGCACAGTTCCATGAATATCATGCTAACTCTGGTTTTTACCTCCTGTCAGCTGCCAAATCTTCATGGATAGGAAGTCATAAAATACTACCACTGTATATGATCCAACACGTGTAGTCCCTTCTGAAGCAAATTCTGCCAGTTACCAGAGCAGAACAAGGTTCTTGGGTTTTGGGGCTAGATGCTTGTGAACAACAGTCAATAGGTACGCTGTGAGAAGTCAGTTAAATAAGAATAGTTTTTTCCTGCTTTTTCAATGTGCCCTTGAAATTTTTAATATCTGGAACACTCAGTCAAGGATTTTCTCTATTTAAAGAGACTTTTATTCTGGTATCTCTCTGCCCAGTTAAAAGCACAGTGTCTGGACTCATACCTGAACTGATAATGTTCCAAGTGTGCTGGCTACAGTAGATAGTCCAAGTTTAATGGATATGGAAAACCTGATTCATTAGCAAAATATCCCCCCAGTAAAAAAGCTGATGAACACATACAGCATAATAGGACAAACTGTGAAAATGCTCCGAGTGCCCAGAAGTTTGCTCTGCAGCAATCTGCTTGCAGCCTTTCAGGAAGGAAGGCAGTTCTCCTGTGCTGGGCCAGATTGAGAAGCCCTTGCTATCACAGTGATGCCAGAGAGTTCCCTGAACCACACTGATAGCAGATATTGCCTGCAGATGTGTTTGACAGGACACTGATTTCTCTCGGGGGCTGAAGTGACAATCGATGAGCATGAGCTAAGGCATGTCAGAAATTTAATGGGTGGAAGCCAACAAAACGGTGTCCAAGCAAATAAAGAGCTGCATTTGGCCTTCTATTAGCCACAGATTGCTCACATATGTGAGTGCCAGGATGTGTTGGAAGGTCTCAGCATATAAATAACTATTCATCTAGCATGAAATAATTGTCTGCTTAAATCAAATCTGGAAGTGCTGTTGCCTTTCATTGTGCTTATTTACTATTAGTTTGAGGGTGGACAGCACAGTGACTATTTGACAGATGTAGAAGTCAAGGTCCCTGCCTTGAAGAGCACTCACTCAAAGCCCCAGACACATCAGTCAGGTCCTCTTGCAGGCAGAGAGCCCTCCTCTCTAATCCATCACATCCTGCTGGCTGTGCAGATGCTCTGGAAGGGGAGCAGCTGGTGGCACGATCCTTCCTCACCTGCAGAAGGCAGAAGGGGAGTGCAGGGCAGATGGGATTAGGGCAGGAAGGACTTGGGAGACCATACACCATCCCTACTGACCCGGGCCAGCTGACACCTGCTGGAAAGGTGAACACAGTAGTCACGTCACAGCACTTCTAGGATGTCCCCTGTGGTGAATTTCTCCCCTTGCAGGTAATCATGGCAAACTATACCCACTTTACAATTACATTCTCCTCTCTACCTCACAAGCCTTTCGGGGCCTGCCTCACCTGTAGCTCTCACTACTGTACATCTGAGCAGGCTGCAGAATACAGCCTTAATAAATACTCTTTCTGTGCCTAGGAACTTCACAATGACAGTGTGGAAGTTTTCTATGAGATAGCAAGAGATGTGCCAGAGATGTCTTTTGGGATGACAGCCAGTGAGGACGTCTGTGCTAACTACGGCACCCAGAAGAACACTCTCATTGTGTTTAAGAAGGTAGGAGTGCAAAAGCCTGGCAGGCAAGGTGCTGTGCCAGCTTTGGGCTATGGAGGGACAGTTGGGGAATTTTTCAGGTTAAATAACTTCCTAATTGAAATTCAAATAGCTTAACAGAAAAATAATGCATTCACAGACAAGAGGGAGGCAAACCCAGCAACCTTTGGACAACTGATATTTTAATCTGGCTGCCTACATTCACACTTCTAATTTATGCTTAAGGATGTGGATATAACAGCTTGGCTTTCCAACCTGCATTCTAATGAACATGTGCTGCCAGGTTCAGTGACATTGACAGACATTCACCTCTTTTCCTGTGTGTTGCTTTTGACCAGGAATCTTCTTTTCTTCCAGTCCACAACAGAAGAAGTGGCCAACAGCAAAAACAAAACTACATGGAGTAGCACCAATATTTAGGTTAGGAAGTAGTGAGACAAGCATTTCCTGAGCGAGTGTCTGTCACAGATAGTGTGTATAGATGTAGAAAAGATCTTTCAGTATGTTAAGATAACTGAACAAATTACAACTGTCAGCTGTACCTTGAATTTTAGCTGTAATCACATTCTGTAATCTGGCTGTGACATTTATTTTACAAGTTATGGAATTTCAGTCGCTGAGGATCATAAAACTCTTACTTTTAAAGACTGTCACTTTGCTCCTTAAGTTGGTAAGGCCAAAAACCTCACAAACTTCACTATTTGTCCAGGGAAAACCTGTGCATAATGAAGTGCTTGAAGATGGCAGACAGAACAAACTGGATCTAGTGAGGCTGATCAAAACCTTTACTTTGGATTTGGTCACGGAATACAATATTGAGGTATGTGTATTTCACTGCATTAGCAAAAGCCACAGGAGAAAGACAGGAACCTATGCAGAAAGAGACCTGGGGAGCTCTTCTGCGCCTTAGTGACTGAGAAGTTTGTTTGTTTAACAAAGCCAGCTCTAATCACATCTAGAAACACCAGCTCGTGGTCTAACCCAGGCTGAATGATGCTTCCCTCTGGCAAGGTGTTTCTTAGAGGAAATGAGGAGTCATTGGTTGAACAATGAGCTTGTCTGAGCATGCAAACACCTTCCTCCTGTGGAGCCAACACAAAAGCCTGGGCTGCTTCTGCACCAAGTGAGGTGGGAGGTTGGAAGGTCAGTCCCTAATCTTGGCTCCAATCATTCCTCTCCAATGCAGCAACAGGGTGCTCTGGGCCAATACAAGGATGAAAGAAACCAGCAATAGCTGTTGTGAGTGCAGGTAGGAAGGCAAAGACATGGAAATACCTGCGTGCCTGGGGGACACCCCATTACCTCTGATCATGGGGAGGCATGAATAAAGGGCACCTGTGTGCAGGGAAGGAGACATAGGCTGCTGATGCCACCCAGAAGCGAAGGATGTGCCCAGCCAGGTCTAACTCCTGCAGCTGAGCTTCCCTGGCTTGTGCTTTCAGCATTAATTCTGTGTGTGTTATACAGGAGGTCAGACTGGAAGATCACATTTCCTTCTGACTGTAAAAATCTATGAATAATTACGAGTTTTTTCCAGGAAGAGAAAAAAACACTCAGCAGCTGCTGATTCTTCTCACTTTATCTTCTTTAAAACAATGAAAAAAATCCAACGATTATGGAAATGATTGGGAACTGAGTCTTAAAATTTGCAATAACAGAACTGAGTGATACACTGAGCCTCTGATTCACTGTTCTGCTTACAAAGAGTGGAACAGATGTTGAGTCTTTTGTTTCCCAGACATCTGTGAAGATTTTTGATGTCCCTGTTGAAAATCACATCCTGCTGTTCACCCCAACGAACTCGGAGACATTCGATGCGATTTATGAAAACTACAAGTCTTCTGCTGCAGAATTTAGAGGAAAGGTTTGTAATGCTGAGTCCAGCTTTGCAAATATGAATGCCAAAAAATCAGTGGAAAAAGACTCACCAACATTACTGGTTAAAGTACCCTGCTGTAAGTCTGACTTCTGAGTCTACCAAACCATTTAAAAACAGTTTCAGTAATTATTATTTGAATTTGTTAAAGACAAGCTGAAAAGTAAACTTCACTTGGAAATTATTCTTTAAAACATTAAGTTCACATAAAGGAAGAGTAATTCCAGCTGCTCCCAATTAACCTGTTTCTGATTTTACAAACATGATTTTCCAGGAGCAATGTCCAACCAAAGATAGTTTTAGCAAGGTTCTGGCAATTTCTGGCACTACCAGGAAATGCCATGAGGCTCTCAGAGTATTGCCTGAGTGAAGGAACCAGCTACAAAATCTGAGGAATATTGCAAGGTATGTGCACAGCCTTCCTTGCAGCACATGTTTGCATGCATATAGACAGTTACAGGCAGTCATACTCACAAGTATTTCACTTTCCAACTGTCAATCACTGTGGTGCTTTTCCTGCTCCAAGTATACGAGACACTAAAGAATGGTAAGTCATCTCCTCATAAAATATCACATATTGGTAAAGATGTACAGATTACAGGTGTCTCAGCTCTTCCGTCCTGTTAAGAGGTAATTTAGAAGTGTTACTAAATGGTATGAAAGAAAGAGGGAAAATCTCCATTACTTTTGGTTGCTTTAACATCTATTATTAACTAGGATGAAGGTATGATAAAGTCCACAGAACTGCTGGTGTTTGATTTGAGACCACAACTGGTCCTACAGAATTCCTTGCATTTAAGGTTAGATCCTACCTCACTGCCAAGCTCCATTTCTCTAAAATGGCTAAATCAAAGCTGGAAGACTCAACCAGATGCATGACTCTCTTTATTATCAGATCCTGTTTGTTTTGGTGGATACAGATGAACCAAGGAATGGACGAATTTTTGAGTATTTTCGCATCAGGGACATTGATGTTCCTGCCGTGAGAATCCTAAATCTGACAAGTGATGCAAAGTACAAAATGCCTGCAGACGAGGTGACTGTGGAGAACCTGAAGGAATTTTGCCAGAGCTACCTAAATGGAAAAGCAAAGGTATATCCATTAGTAATGGGACACCTCTCTACCACACCAGCTAAAACAAATTTGTGAGGCACCCCCTTTGTAAGTTAGAACAGTGTCCTGGTCTGATCATCAGTTGATTAATCTAATCACCCTAATGCTTTATTGTTGACAGAGCATTCCTCTGTATTTAACAACTGAGGTGGACTACAAAGTTTTCCAGTCCTTCAGTGTAAAAGCTGGTTAGAACTATTTATGGCTCAATATTTCAGTTGGTTTAAAAACTCCCAATGTCTCAATCTTCCCAATACTATAATGGCAATATTTCACTCCCTTAGTTGGGAGAGATGCAAACAATGACTGCAACAAATGTTGAGGTTACAGAAAAGTCCAGTAAACAGAGAATTGACAGCTTCAGAGTGCACTAAGTACATTGGGTATTTGTTTTAAGCTAGTTTAGCAGAGGGAATTTTCCCAGGGGGATCATTCCCAATGGTAAATACAGCATTTGTTGTCATAATGAGGCATCATCACACTCATGTGAAAAAATACATTAAAATATTTTGCTTATTCAGTGCTCTTCAGGCTGATTTACAGGGAGAAAAGACAAAGTAGCCAGTCTGACAGCAGGCAGAATTTGAGAAATTTGAGCAGTAGATCCTGATTTCAGTGCTGGAGTAGGGCAGAAGGACAGAAGTGGGGGGGGGGATGTTGCCTCTCCCCCACCAAGATCTGCTCGAGTGGCACAGTCCCACCAGATGCAGCTTCCATGGGGCACATGTACCTTTCTGCTGCTGTGCAGTGGGGTTAAAGAAGAGAAATTGCCAGCTAACGTACTCTAAATTGTAGGAGTCATGTGGGGACTGTGACTGGTGGAGAAAGCAGAGATTTAAACAGCAATGCACACTTTCCTGTGTGTGTTTTATATCACTTTTGAGAGCCCACAACACATAACCTTTTTAATAGTCTACTTTCTGAACGCTGGGCAACAAGAATTCAGGACAAGGAATATAACACGTTCCAAGGGGTCATTTTCAGATAACGTACTATGAAATCTGTATTCAGCAGAGGGACAATTAATTCTGACTAACACCTATGTAGGGGTGCGAGACCTCACCTCCCACTGAAGGGAGAGAAGGTGTCACAATGTGAAGGCTGGCTAGGATATAAAGATATAAAAAAATTATCATGTAGTAACAGTGCACATTAGGTAATGTTCCATCAGTCTCACATTAACTCACATTAACTGGAGTACAGTTTTCAGTGCTCCCCACACTTTCACAGCAATGTTTCTGTTTCTGCTTAGCTACATCTCTCAAGTGAAGAAATTCCAGAAGACTGGGACAAGATGCCTGTCAAAGTGCTTGTGGCGAAGAATTTCAACAATATTGTCTTCAATAAGACCAGGACTGTGTTTGTTATGTTTTGTAAGTGTTATCATTGAATTCAGATTTCAAGCTGCTTTAACATGACCAATTGGAAGGAAAAAATGAAAGCTCCTGCTCATGTACCAAACTAACATGCTCATATACCAAACTAATCTTTGCACTTCACAAAAGCTGAGCTCAATGAATCTTTGTTGTTTGTGGAAAGCATTGAAGAAAAATTTGTGTCATATCTATGGTAACGCTGCATTACCTTTGCTGACTTAGTGTTGAACTGAGTAACTCCTGATCCCTTCAGTAAATATTTGTCAGGGCCACATCAAATCTCAGTGTTGGAAGACAACATGACACTAGAACGCCATGTTGTATGATGGAACATTCCAGGGGGCTGTACAGCACGAGTCAGGCTGTCTTCCAAAGGCACAGGGAGAGTTAAGGGAAATTGTCTGGTTATAAAGCTCTAGGAATAAATCCCAGAGGAATTGTGGTTTAGCAAATTGTAACTCCTTTTATCCTCCTCTGTCTGCAAGGGAAGTGGCTTTCCTAAATGACTCTTTTCCAGCAAGAAAACACTGCCCTATTCTTGTACCAGCCAGCAGGGATTAGTTTGTGCCTTGGTTACTTCAGTAAAGCAAACCTGCAGCATTAAGATAAATAGAGGCAACTAGCTGTACTGCCCTGCATCCCAGAAATTCATGAAGGCATTACATTCCTGCCACTCTCCTTGGCTGCAGCCATTTCACTCACACAAGTAATTTTTACATTTCAGTATCATGAAGAAACTGAATGATCTAAGCAGGAATTGAACCAAATCCTTTGGAAATTAAAGGCTGGTAAATGGGATGTACTGTATTCAGCAAAGTGTCCCAGAAATTTTAATTCTGTATAAACTGAGTATGAGCAAAGTTGACACTGAAGGGCTGCAACTGTGTTTTATGCTGTTTAGGGGGACACTGGGTTCCCAGCAGTTTGCCTTTCTGCCAACCTGCATCAGTGCAGTGCTCACAGTCAAAACAGCACCATACCTCAAACTCCTCCTTTTAGTGTAAATATAGCATAGTTTATGAACACAGTTAATTTTAGCCTGTAGGAAGTATTTTGTGCCTCTGACAAATATTTCATCACAGGAATGATGCAAGTCTTACCTGGTTGCATTGGTTATCTGGCACACCTCTCCAGCAAAGTTGTCCAAGTGTTGTGTGTTTGTTATAGTCATAAAAGTCTAAAGAGAGCCAAAGCAGTGTTGCTGTCAGAAATGCATTAGTGAATTACAAGTAATCACTACATTAAAACAGGAAAGTCGTGAAGGGGGAATGGTTTCAAGCAGGGATTGACCACAACAAATCCCAAACCCTGTTAACTGTAAGGGCTAAATAGGTCCCAGTGATTGCAGCAGCACATGCTCTCCTGTCAGACTGCGTCCTTCTACTTTTATTTTTAAATTTGCAGATGCCCCTTGGTCCCATGACTGCAGAAAACTCCTGCCAATCTGGGATAAGCTGGGAGAGCAATATGAAAGTCGTGAGGACATAATCATTGCAAAGATAGACGTGACAGCGAATGACATCCTGTCCGTGGCAGTAGCTCGATACCCGTTCTTCACACTCTTCCCTGCTGGATCCGATTACCAGGTGAGAGGCAGTCAGGGAGGAACGTGGAGCTGCACACCAAGGGAGGGCGGTGTGTTTGCATGTGCACATGTGTCACAGTGAGAAAGGACTCCTTTAAGGAACAAAGCTTTGGTCCTTACCTACTCAGCACTGTTTTTTGAGTAGAAGGGACTGCTGTCAAGAACCTGAATTAGAGGAGAAAACCTTCCATTGTCTCCTTCTATGTATGAGGCTGTGGCAGGAACCCACATATCATTTACTGACTCGGAGTACAAGCCACTAGAGCCTCACATTCTGCTGTTCAACAACCTCCAACCTGCCTGTTGGGTTCTAGCAACAGTCTGAAGTCAGAGTGAATTTACAGATACCTCTTAATGACTGCAGTGCCTTTTTACTTCAAACCATGACAAGAGATGCACTGTCACAACCTGTGCTAGTTGTTTTCAGAGCAGGCACGGCGATAGTCTCTAAAATGCTGGTACTGCTGTTGTTACAGCCTCTACATGGTCACAAAACTCAAGTCCCTAAACTTCCTTCTATTCACTTATGCCAGTAATTTTACTTCATTTCAGTATCACAGCCTCAACTGGGAATAAATATTTGTTGTCAAGACCAAAGATTTTTGCAATATGCTACCTAATGAATCATCTATGTTACACAACAATCAGAAAATGTTGCTGAAAGAGGTGGCAAGGAAAAATATTAAATAGCTACATTCTCCATCAATGTAGATTACCTAATTAAAAAGAAAATATCACCAAAGCAAAAAAAAAATCAAGATACTGTTATAATTAAGACATTACTAAGCTTTTCATTTTTCTTCTTAGTACTAAACTTAAATTAAATTCTAAGGCATTTGCCCATGTTCTCATTTAAACTTTGAGGGAGAGATTTTCCTCTTGGATGTGCATGCACAGCTTCTAATGAGTTGAACTGCAGTCCTGCACACTCACACCATGCTTAGTCTTCACACGGAAAAGCAGGAACTCATCAAATGCTCATAATAAATGTAAAAAAACAGTAAAAACTTTCATTAACTATTAAGAGATTGCTTCATTCCTAAAAATACCCTGAAATTAAAGAGTATTTGAAATCTCAAGTTCTTCCTTTTGCACCATGCACTGGTTCCCTCAGATACAGAGATTTTGACTTGCCCTTGACCAGCAGTGCAGGTGGCTGTAGATGTTTGCAGTCTCACAGACTCAGTTGTTTGGCACTTCCTTCTCATGGCACAGCTGGCCACAGACAGCTTTTCTCACTTCAAATGACCAAAAATGATCCAAGACACAACCAGGCCAATAATACACAGTCATTTCAACATCTTCCAGTTATTTCCTACCCAGGCAGAGTTACACTGGGAATTGTCCCATGTATACTTGTCCTTCTCTAGAAGCACAGGATGTAATATCACATCAAGGCTCTGGGTATCTCCTGTGTTTTTTACTGTACAGGCACTGCCCCCAGATTACAAACCCTACTCCCTTAATGTGGCCAAGAAAACAGCAATAGAAGGGGTTTGGAGCTGAAGAGAAACTGGCATGTTCAGAATGAAGAATAAGAGGAACAGGAAATACATATAGTCCAACAACAACACAGTGTCTCTTCTGGCCTGCAGTATTTTGACAGAGTTAGAAACACAAACACATGAGCTTTCCAACTATCTCCACTGATCCTTTCCATTGTTTAAGGACTAAGGATGAGTTGAACACTAGCACAGAAGTCAGAACTCTAAAGATTGAATAACTATGAGAAGACTGTAGGAAGCCAAAGTGCTTTACAACCAAAGTGCATGTAAAGAAGTCTGAACCTGCTTCTGATAAACCAAGGGAAACAGGGCTCATATAAGACAAACCAAAGCTGTTTCCTAGAGCTCAGTTGTTACATTCAGCACAGACACCCTTACACCTCCTGAAGGCAAAATCATTGACAGAACACATCCCTGTGCAGCCCCTTCCGAGCACTCCCACCTGATGAGATCGTATTAGATACACCCTCCTCTGAAGAGAAGTATCTGCCAGGTCTGCAGTAGGAACTGTCTTCTTTCCAGTGGAATGCCACTCTTTGGTCTGTTTAAGAACAGGTTCATCTCTTTGTGAAGTTAAAGACAAGCCACGCTCTTACTTTCAGTGAGTGCAAAACCAGATGTTTGACGATATTTTTAAATCAGGAACCACTTCAGCTTAACTGAAGCTAAGTGGAGTTGGATGAGCCCAGAGACCCAGATCTACAGCTGGGTGTTCAAGCATGTGCCCAGTTTTCCAAAGCACCAACTGAGTGTTTCCAAGGAACAGTTGTAGCCAGAGCTGAAGGAATGAGAGTGAATCTGATGACTTACATTGAGGAATGAAGTGACCAGGCATCATCTGAGCTCCATCTGCGAAGCTGATGAACAACTCATCCACTGCATCATCCACTCCAAATTTAAGAGAAAAACATACAGTATTTCAGGTAGATTTAAGATTATTCTATGTGTTTCTATGGGTTAAGTGAGAAAAATAACATTTACATACTCTTATGCACTGATTACTGTAATGAGAATTGTTGACACATATCCTCAGTGACCAGTGCAGGAATCAGCTTCTTCTCTGGATTTACAGGTCTTCAGGCCCTGAGCAATTGCTGTTCCAGCCATCATCAGAGTCAGTAAAAATCAAGACTCATCTGAGAATATTAATTGCCTCTGGAGAAATAAAACAATCTTTCTTGAGAAAATTAAGCTTGCAAACATATAAAAGTAGTTTAAAAGCTGCCACAGTTTTTATTACAAGAGAATCCCTTACTGATTTGGAATACTGAACTTTCAGTATACTAAAAGTGTACACTTTTGTTGAATTCACCAAAGACTGGAGATGTTTTGTTTACAGACCTTTAAACTCAAATCAGGTATTTGTGACTAGTGTAAAGTAACACAACATTATTGGTCTCAGTGGGAGTAAGTGAGCTTAACTCAAAGGAGAAAAGGCATCTGCCTATTTCTAAAAACACTCAGGTAACAGCAGACAATTCCCAATATCATGTACATGAGCCTCTACAACTTTTTGTTAAAAGACTTTTTATACTTCCAGAGAGCAAAGGTTTGGTGAGGGAGAATCTTTAAAACACAATACAGTGCCTAGACCCACTCAGAGAATTTTAAAGTTCTAAATCGAAACTACTTCTTTCATTAAACTTGCTTAGAGAAATCCTCAGTAAATCCCCAATTTAAGGTGAAGAATAAGAAAATTAATGTCACTGTTCATCTTCATCCTGTTCTTTCAAGCTATGCATCAGCTGGTACTTCTGGACCGTGTATTTCAGAACTATTTCAGAATTTTATTCCATCAAAATCTTGAGACAGCTTTTACTGTCATGGCTGAACATTTAAAAGACTCTTTTCTTCAAAACACCTTGCCAATGTTTATTGTTAAATACAAAGAACCTCACTGTTTTCAGTAGTTGGCAGGATCCCAAACTGGAACTATACAATAATAGTTATGTTTTTTTATACAAATTCTTTTCTTCTCAAGGATATACATCTATTTTTTCTTTACACTTGAGTTTCAGATGATGTTGGAACATGCTGTGCCTCTGCCCTCACTTTCTAAACTGAGCACAAAAGTCTAAAGTTTGGTCAGTATAAAGAACTGGAATCCTCAATCTGATTTTGCTGATATTTCCAGAATTTTGTGTACAGAGTTAAATACTTTACCGTAAAATTCTTTTCAGGAGGTGGCCTATTCTGGGGATTATACACTGGAGGCATTTTCTGAATTCTTAGAAGAACAAAGCAAGACAAAAGCAGAACCAGGAGAGAAGGTACTTGATCCAGACATGACTGATCTGCTGTGTAATCCAAGGCATGTTCACACCTTGAGTGGGCAAAGCTGCACTGGCTGCAGCACAGCCACACTGCTGGGCCACCATCCTGCCAACACTTGGGTGGTGCTCAGCAGCTTCTGGCTGGTTCCAAGCTGCCCAGCGTAGCATGGCCACACTGCTGCAGTCACCCAGCACAGCCTGGCAGGCACACACCCACCCACAGCCCTGCTGCCATCACACAGAAACCTCTTCCCCCCTGCTCGTGTTGGGGCTGAGTCACACATGAACATCGTGGCAGTAACTACTGCAGGGCAGAGAGGAACCTGGACCTGACAGGTGCAAGAAACACTTGGTCACGATTTTAGCCGGAAAAAAAAAGGCCCAGCTAAGAAGGTTTCAGCTACAGCAGTTCCAGTATCCATTGCCCTCCTCATCCTGCTACATTCATTGCAGCTTTTCTTCATGAGGCAAGGACACAGCTGAGAGCAGATGATGCCCCTTCTCTCAGCAATCTGGTTATGATAATTGTCTGATTCCTCAACCCTTTCTTCTCCACTGTAAATCTGACCAGACAAGTGTTTGCTGTCCCAGATCACAGGCAGTTTAAGGCAAAAAGACACTGTAAGTGACCGAGGTGACCCTTCCCCACACAGACAGCTACAAGCAACAGGCAAAAACCTGACATGTAGAGGGAGACACTGTCCACCCAGTATGAGAACCTGGGCCCAGTCTGCCTGGAAGTGAAGTGGATCCACAGGGTAGAAATAGTTATTAATGCTCTTTTCAGCTGTCTGTGGCTGGAGAAAGAGTTTTGAGTTTTCAGACTTATTTCCACCAGAGGCCTTGATCTGCTCATGCATTCACTGCTCAGATGTAACCCAGTGAAAAGGTTTGAAAAGCTGAAAAGCATATTTTGGCAACAGCTGCAATACTTCTGACCTCATTAAACAGACCTCACGATCCTTGGTTGAGAAGATGAAAATCCGCATTTCAACCAATCTTAAAATTTTTGGGGAAGAATTACTAGAGCAATTGTCTTTGTACACATTAGTAATAAACAGCTTTTCTCTTGCATTTCATTTTTTAAAAGGATCCTTTGGGAGGAATCAAAGATGATCTCACCCAAAAAGAGACTGTAAAAACAGAGAAAGAACTTTAATGGTACAGAGAAAGAGAAAAATTCTGAGGATTGTGGGGAATCCTTCCTGGAAAGAGCTCACTGGAAGAATGAATCATCTCAACTGAACACAGAACTGAATTAAAAAATAAAAATAAAGAATTCTGTATCAATGACTCATTATGTGTGGTTCTGAATCCAACTTAACTCCCAGTTTTAAGGGGATCAGTTGTCATGGATTCTTAAAATAAATGTCATTTTTATCAATAAAACTGCCCTCATTTAGAAAGGTGTATGTGCCATGGAGAATAGATCGAGACACAAAACTATTCTTTCTGAACAAGATGTGCAACAGGAAGATGACCAATTGCTCTCCAATTTACCCTGACAGCCCCACTGTTTTCAAGAGAGATTAACTGCTCCCCCAAGGATGGGGCTAACACTGCAAAGAGCATTTTACAGTGGTCTTCAAAAGAAGAAATTGAAGTTACGGGCTGTGCCCAAAGGGGCAGCAAGGCACAGTTCATGATTTTTTTATTATCATCAAGCAGTAAAAAATGCAGAAATTGAGATATAATTTAATTCCAGTACGAAAAATACCTTATCTAATATACAAAGTCACAAATATGACTCACATTTAGTTAGGTGAGGTCCCTTAAACACCTCACATGTTACATAAGTGAAACAGGTGAAACTGCTGGACAACAGTAATTTCTTCCTGCAAGGACCAGATAAAGCAGAAATAATTCTCAAAATCTGAATCCTTTTCTTACACAATTAGAGAAGGAAGAACATTTATTAAAATTTCATTTAACATACAGGTGTTCAAAATCTTTGTTCCCAACTTGTTAATGCTAATAAGTTACTTTCTTATGTAAGCAGAGGGAAAAATAATGAAAACTTGGAGAAAGAAGGAACTCCCACTTGAATGGAAAAAGGATTATTCACTGTAGTGAGAGAAATCATGGAGACCTCCTAGCTCTCACCTGTCACACATGTCAACAAGAGATGGACAGTTTTAAAGTATTGGACCTCTTGCACTTTACAATTATTTGCTAACAAGAGCAGTTTGTGACTGATGGCTTGTTTGCTGTCCAGGTTGCAACATGTAAATAAATAAGTACACTTAGAGATTTAAAATTAACTTCTCTACTTCAGAGTTCTTGCAAATAAATAGGACTCAATGTGCAACACCCCTCATGAGGCTGTCAGCTGGTCTTCATTGCTGAGGAGTTAACAAGAACACACAGAAAGTAAAACAGTTTATGCTGATTCCTCATGGGCAGTTTAATCTCTGCTGGGGATAATATTCATTGGGACTGCAAGCAAATCCACTTAATGGAAAAAAATTCTTGAGGAAGCACATTCAGTGCAAGATCACCACTGCTAATATGGCCCACCTGGGTTTTGTAGGTCTTGGACCCAGTTCCTTGAGCAGGACTATCTGAAACTGGTGAAGGCCACAGCTCAGATGGGCTCCCCACACTCAGGTGTCTGCCAGCTGCAGCTCCTCTGTCCCAAAATCTTCATCTACAAGGGGAGAAGGGACCTAAAGCTGCACTGGGAGTCTGTAACTTAAAAGTCAGCATGGTAGACATGAGAGATGCAGCCTGCTTCCACTTCTAATTGAGAACCACAGCCAAGTTATTATTATTTGAAGCAAAATTCTTCTTTGAAGATGACAAGTAAAGTTTAATTCTCAAGTCTTATAGGACAGAATAAATTTCTGATAGAACTGCAATACGGTACAAATCAAATTGAAGTGTCACTTAGTGGCATAAGGAAAAGATGGGATGGTTTTAACAGGTTCAAGCTGTTTGCTGTGGGTGGAAACTCCCACTCCAGCTGGACAGCGTGGGATGCAGTTAACAGTGTTTCTCAGCACCTTTGCTAAGAGGACTTAATTTCCAAATGTCACAGAGAAACAATGACTTGTCAATTTGACCACTGAATTATACCAAAACTGCCTCTCTCATACACACTGAAGAAGACAATTCTCCATTGGACATCAAACATGAGTCCTCTGGGACGCTGCCAGAAGGACCTTGGACAAAGTGAACCTGATCACTGCTGGATATTGGGTTTCATTTGACTTTCATTTAACACTGGGCATTCATTAACAAACAGAAGTCCTCATTTGATATCCTGGGAGATCAGATTAGGAAGTGAATGAAATGAACTGAATCCCAAAGAGTGGGAAGTGCCAGTGTGCTTTCCCTTTGCTGCTTGCAACATGATGAAATCTGAATGGCAAGCAGTGCCACCAGGATTTTTTGAACAACTACTGAAACAGAGGCTATAATCTTTTAATTAGTTTCCTTAGAGAAAAATGGAGCAAGCAATGTTCAGCACCATCCTGTATCTGGCAGATGGGTTTACCATTCAAGATAATGAAAAAAAAATAATTTTCACTGCATCTACCCACTGCATCCAAGGCTCAACCCTGAAACTGCTATCTATCATCCCATTATAAGGTGCAAGATTACATTTTAATGAAAACATGTGCCATCTCAGCAAATGACATTCTCATTTCTATTCCAGCCACTCTCAGATGTTGTGTCAAGACAAGGGGCCAAGT
>JAOXXN010000205.1:14880008-14891489 GCA_026770055.1 Myrmophylax atrothorax
CTTAGATGTTGAGGAAGAAAAATTATATTCAGAATTGACATTCATAAATGCTCAGAAGAACAGGCAAAATAATCAATCCTAAAAAAACCCCAATAATTCTTGTCCTTCTTACAACCATTTAATCCTAGCTTAATTTCCCTGGAATTGCATTCAGCTGCATTAGCATAATAACAGAAACAGGACCACAATACATTAAAAGAGATTGATACAAACACAAATGCACTGACCATTCAAAAAACCCAAAACCCTGATGTGTGGCAGTGACATAATTGGTATAAATCAAAAGGTCTGGTTGGGAGCTCAGAGGTTTGGGGTTGCTACAAGAACATATGTGTGCTCTATGCTTGAAGATTGGTGGGAGTCAGAGAGAGATGTCTAAATCCAGTATTTCAGGCATTTCATTCAGAGAATTGGACTGTCAAACTTCACATTAGAAAGTCTGACATTCTTGTCTTTCCTTTCTTTCACAGTCCAGATAGGGAAGAGAGGAGAGTTTGCTCCACGGCCAACGATGTGATGCAGATACTTTAACAAAACCAAACAACTTACACTTAAATAAAAACATCTCTGTGTTATTTAAGTGGAGTTTGACTAGTGGAAATTACTCAGCTGAGATGTTTGAAAACTGTGGTTGGTATAACCAGCTGTGACAGGGGGACGGAGGGTACGTTCATTTAAAACCTTTATTTTGGAAAAGCTTTAAATTCGTTTGTCCCCTGGGCTTGTGGCCATGCTACTGTGGCTTTGCATCAAGAGTCCCCCACAGGCTGTCTGTCATTCACTCAGGCTCCTGGCCAGTTCACAGGCCTTCTAGGTGGATTTCACTGCTCATGTTTCATACTTGATTCACTACATTTGGGAACTGCCGTGACTGAAAGGCCAAGCCAAGTGCAGCTCTTTCACTGGTTTTAGAGGAGGGAGCTGTTTCTCGTGGTGCAGTCCTGGACCAACAGCATCACACATTGCCCAACGCGTCCTCCTTTTCCAGTTTCTGAGAATCACCTTGGAAATATTTGCCTTATGTAAAACATTGACAGAACTAAAGCTGTGCCAGCCCTGCTCTCCATCCCTCTCTCTGCTGGACAAACAAGCAGTGGCTGCCTTTTCACCAGAGCCTCCCAGTTACCCTGCACCAGGTGCTGGGTGGGGCATTCGCTGTACAGGGACTCTCACTGGTCACACACTGGATCTGCATCAGCACTTTAACACCACACAGTGAACACAAACAGCTAAAGAATGGTTTTCTCCCCCTCCCCAGCAAGAAACACCATGTTACATTTCATTTGAGCTCTCCTGGGCAAATCCATCTTACCAACAACTGCAACCAGTGAGTAATAAATATTAATAAAGCATTTAATTGGAATCTTACTGAAAAGCACTTTCACCAGCACAGTTGGCAAGAGCCCCCTTGAACAAATGTTGTGTGCCTGCCAAGTACAACATAGGTAGAGTCATAATTAGTCAGCAGAGGCTAAGGACCATATACATGTGAACATCACTGCTGAAGCCTTGGCTTTTCAAAGCATGTATTTAATAGGCTGAAATAATGTGGAAATTCTGCCTAAATTTTCCTTCTCTGGCCTTGTCATTTTTGAGCAGATGCTGGATATTTCTTAGCACACACACTGCATACTAGCAGACTCCTGAGCTAAACCATTATTCCCTCCAGCCTCTCCATGCCAGGACACAACACTTACAGCTGCCAGAAAAATAGTTCTTTAAGACCAGTAATGGATGAAAGCGTTCATAAAATCTGGTTAGCTGCAAAAAACTGTAGCACTGTTTTATACTGGCTGCAAAGCATCAGGTGGCTCTGGGAATACTTGGTTTAAAGGTGGCAATTACAGTCTTTTGTAAGAGCCAAGTGTGGGATTTAACAGCTCTCCAACTGGCATTAAATACATGCTCTAGTCTAAACTATTTTTGTTCCAGTCTTTAATGATTTCCCATGTAATCCTTTATTAAGACTCACTGAAAGAAGAGACTGGACACTTTCTAGTGTCCACTTAATTGACAATCTGTAAATTCCCCTGTGTAGTTTCCCACTTGAAACCCCTGCACTAAGACACTGGTTGGCATAAAATCCTCAGGACAATTTTCTCAGAGAGCGCATTGATGTGGAAATGTGAAGGATGTGCTCCCTCAGACACCAGGGGACCTCACACAGGACAAGGAAGGTGGCCTTCTATGGAGAAATTATTGAGGAAAGTGAACCATAATTTGTGATACATTAAAAGACCATCCATTTGGATAAATTAATGCCTACATTTTGAAATTTTGCAACCTGAAATCTCTTCCAACTGACAGCCACTGCTGTTTTGAACTGAATAATTCTCATTTATACTGGGAGCATGCAAAATACTTTTCCAGGTGTGTTTTTATTTCTACAAACTTGTCCCTAGTACTTTATCCAAGCCAAGCAACATGTTTCAATCATATGGTCAGAGATGAGAAATAAGGCCATATGACTTAGGAAAATCACACTGAGTGGTGAACAACAGAAGCTTAAGGCAATCCTGCAGCTCAAGATCAGAAAGTGTCAGAAAAGCTGCCCAGGCACAGCCCAAGGGGATGGGGTGGCAAGTAAAGAGGTGACGAGAACAAACCCAGCTCCGCGGGACCCAGTGCTGCTGATTCCTTTCGCAATTCCCACGGCACATCCCTGTCTGCGCCGCTACCACCACCTGCTGGGGGACCGGGAATTCCCTGGTTCCCTGGGACACGCCCCGGCCTCGGGAACTGCACATGCGGCACCAACGGGGACAAAGCACAGCGTAATTGGGAGAGGGTCACAGACCCATCCAGGGATCCTCGTGGAAAACAAAGGCTGCATGAAGAGCCACCTTTCCACCTGTTCATAACACACTCGCCAAGCTCTGGCACTGCCAGACAAACCAGATGAGTGCCAGGGCATTTTCAAACAATCCAATTAAGCAGGGACTTCCAGTTAATTACACCTGATATCCTGATATCAACCTATTCAGAACAGGAATAACTGGCCTGTTGGAACTGGCCTGACAGATCAGACCTATTTAAAAAAAACCACAACAAAACATCAAGGAAAAAAAAGTAAAAAATGTCTCAAAACAAGAAAAAAGCTCAACCAGAAAATAAAACTGAAAATATCTTGACCTCTGCCCAAAGCCACAGTATGTTCAAGTTATAATTTTATGCCCATGCATCAAACCACAGTAATGTCTTTTTCAAGAGCATCAAAATATTCTGCCCAGTTCTACAAGTTTGAAAGAAGTGACCGGAACAACATCAAAATGTATTATATGGGACACGCCAACTGATTTTAACACTGGTCAAGTTAAAATCTCCACATGAAGACACATCACTACAACAGAGCTCCTGTGTTACTGTGCATGGAGAAGCTGCAATGCTGTCTATCATGAGATGAGATTGCAATTTAAAGAGCGACTCCCTGGAAATACCACAAAGTGGGTTAATGATGTTTGCAGAAAAGACAAAGTTCAGCCATCTATACTGAACCATGGCTCCAACAAAACAGCTCACAGCAAGGGTGATATCCCAAGACAGCTTCCTGATCCTACAAACCCAGCCATTACACACGGTCTTGATTTTTGCTCTTTTTAATATCCCACTGGCTCATTCCTCCAAGATGTTCCTGGTTTGGATGACTTCCAGGATGTGCCCAGTCCTTTAGAGTATCTTCATTACCATTATTTCCTCTGATACTTCTTCAGCATCCTGGCCCTAGTATTCTTCCCTTGCTTCCTGAGGCTACAATTGTTGTACTTGAAGGACTGTGTACTTGTGCTTAAGTTGATCTTCAAAGCCAGTCACGTACTGACGCAAATGTAGAGTATGTTACAGGTGACCACAGATCACATTCGTACAGATGAGTTCTTTGTAGGTGGGGGAAAGTCAAACACAGGCAGCAAAGTAACAGTTGATTTTGCTCTCTCTGCTGCACTTTTCAGAGCTAGGTCAAAATTATAAGAATTTGTTTCCAAACTATTAACTGATTGACTGATAGTGTTAAAACACCACCTGCATTTAGCATGATGGGAAGTTCCCATCACCACTACTGTGGTTTTACTGTCACACTCAGATGCATTTCCACGTTTGTCAAGGATGTTGAAGCACAGCCATCCTACCACACTCACAGCTCAGCAAGTATTTGAATTCACACCTGCTTGAACTGATTAAAAATAAAACCTTTATGAGTTTCCATTAACACTATTAAGCCTGTTGGTCACAGTATTTTCCTTAGAATCATAGAATCTCCTGAGCTGGAAGGATCATTGAAGTCCAGTCCCAGCACTGCACAGGACAGTCCCAAGAATCACACCACATGCCTGAAGGCATTGTCCAAATGCTTCCTGAACTGGGGCAGGTTTGGTGCTGTGACCACTTCCCTGGGGTCACGGCCCTCAGCACACACCTGCAATGTCACATCAGCTCCAAGACAACAGAGGGCCATTCCCTGTCATAAGTCAATAGATCTGACATGGACTCCCCTCACACTGAATGTCATTTTTATATGTGCATTATAGCTTTAGGTACTCTACCTTTATGAGCTATTTATACACTACTGGATTATTTTTTTACTGATTTCAGAGCTACCTCTGTTATACAAAATAGATGTGCTTCTGCATAAGAATCTCCAGCTGTTGCTTGCTATGAAAATACACACATACTACAGAACAGCAGGATATTCATGGTCCCAGACAAGCATATGCGACCTCATGCCCATCTCTCCTTACTTTATTAGTCAGGATAGTCATCTGGCACCACTGAGCACCAGGAGGTGCTGGGGCAGGGTGGGCTTACCAAGATAAACAAGTAGGTACAAACACTTGAGGTCAAGTGTGTGCAAGAATTGCAGTTCCAGTTCTCTAGGTTTGGGAAACTTCTCCAGACTTTTGAAGCTTTCAGGAAGAACAGGGGTTCTTGCTGTTGCTTCTTTTCCTTCTTATTGATTTGTTGATTTTAATTTCCTGTTGTAGAATTGCTTTGATGACAACAGCAACAGGGTAAGACACATGCCCTTCAACACACGGAGCTAAGCTGACTGATACATGCTGAGGATCAGATCATTATTTAGAGTTAGTTTGACTGATACAGTCCTAATTCTAATTTTTACTTGTTCATGAACATGACTAACCACTAAAAACATTCAATTTAAAGTTGCTCAAACAGATCAACTCTTCCAGTTTCTCTGGGTATATTTTTGAATAAAGAAGCCATTTTTCTTCCACTTTTCCCTCTCTCTGAGGAGATAAGAGGGAAAAAGGGTACGTTACAGTTTTACACTTGCTCCCTGAAATGAAAATGAGGGAGGCAGAGTTTGTGTTTCCCTGCACAAATCAGCTTTTTCTGTACACAAACACCACTAATTATCTTCTCTTCATGTCTGAATATCAGAAAAATTATCTATATTTAGCAGACTCAATATAACATTAGGAGTAGGATGAGGCTTTGGTGCTAAATACATTGAAGATCTCATTCAGGAGAACTCAGCATTTCTCAAAGCTTAATGCAATCAATCCATTTGCTTATAGAGAGAAGAGAAAGAATTTGATTGAAATTTCTGCTATCCTTTTGATCTTATGGGTTCTCAGCAGGAATCTTAGAGGACAACATGAAAGACTTGTTTTCTGTGCCTGTTATTTCTTCAGTGGATACTTTTTTACACACACCATAGTCAAGCAGATAACAAATGACACAATCTCTTATCTTCAGTATGATGTATCCCTTCTTCCCTCCCGTGTTCTGGTGTCACAATAACAGCAGAGGGAAGGGCAGAGGGCAAGAAAGGTGAGAGATTTGTGAAATGAAGAGATGCCATGGGACTGGTGAGAGACCAAGCCACTGACTAAATATGGGACTCCCAAAGGAAGAAAACCTAAAAGTGGTAAGTAGGACAGAACAAGTCGAGATCAGGAGAGGAGATACAAACAGGTATGAAGAACTGAAGAAGAGAAGAAAGAAGAAAGAACTGGTTTTATCAAAGGGTAGAAGCTCTGCTGCTGACTAACTCTGCATCTAGTCCCAAACACAGACCCCTATAGGTACCTAAGACACCTCACACATGAAGCACCAACTATCAGTGCAAGTTTCCCCCTACTATTTCTGAGAAGAGCCTTTAGTTTCTTCTATGGAATTACTTGGACTTGATTTAGAAAGCCTCTACTTTGGGGAAACAGTTTTAGTGCAGTTTTATTGTACCCCATAAGGGTGCCAGGGAGTGGAGAACATTTCAGCTAAACTTAAAGTGAAAACTGTCAATATGTTATAAAATCAGTTCCCTGAAATCTTTCCGATCATGAAGTTTCCATTAAAATTGTGTAGTATGCTCTGTGGAGCTTACATCAGGCTGTACGGGGTTATTTTTCCAAGTACATCATTACCAGGTTGCCAGGATAAAGACCAAGTACAGCTGAGAGATTATGACATCCCATGACGGCACTCCCCTCATCTCAAGTCATGAGAGGTAAGATGTACATCTCAGGAGTGGGAGAACAGCCCTCATTCTCATTCTAGAAGACACTGACAAGTGAGTTTTAGTTAGAAGTACTCCAATTATCCACTTTGCAGGAGATTACGATCAGTGTTTCTAATTAAAGATAGGTAACCGTACAGAACTTTGTAATTATGTGAAATAATCTTCACATCAAAATAACACATGACCCACAGTTCATTTGTCTTACCCAGCCATGTAGGTTTAGACCGTGCCAAACCCCATCTCACCTCTAGGCAGCTACACCAAAAGCAGAGGTACAGACCTGTGTGAAGAGGATCATACCCCCTGTAGAATTCATTTCGCTCAGGGAACCAGCACACACAGGTTATTTTGGGTGACATAAGCAGTATCTACAAGGAGAGTTTGCCCGGCTGGTCTCCAGCAAGCGTTTCCCAGTGGAAAGAGCTACAGACTCTACAAAGATCACCAAATACATACTGAAGCTCCAACCATATGAGTCAAGCCTATTTCAACAAATTTATTGGGCTCTCTGAGGAATGGAACCTCTGGGAACTGCCACTGAAGGAATTTCATCTTAACAATACTTCCTGTGGTCTCAAGCCAGTCTGCCTTCTGTGACAAACCCCTTAGCTTGGCCAGCTGATCAACCATAACCCAGGCATAGAAATCACAATCACTTTCCTGGACAACCCCAAATTTCAGGGGCATGAGCAGAAGCAGCTATGTCCCAGAATGATCTGTAGACCATCAGCATACAAATTATACAGTAAAATTTCTGATGAGAATTAGAGCTGCACTTTCAAATCAACAATTTGTTCTTCATTCTCTGACTACCCTGTCCTCAGGGCTAATCACTTTGGTGGCTTTATACTCAGAATGAACCTGCCCTTGCATGTTTATGGTTGTTCCTTCAGTTTCTACATACTTTTTCTCCTTGCTTCAGCACAGAGATAGGAAAAGACAATGATTGCTTCGAGACAGCGGCAGAGCAAGGTAATAATAGCGAGCAGTGATGAAGGAATGTGGATGGAGGAGTTACCATGGCAACAGGGGGACAGAGAGTGTTCCAGCTTTGGGAAAGCAAGCACATTTTTCATCACTGTTTCTGCTCTGAGTTCTGAGCAGCCCTTGTGACTTTTAGGGTGAGGGGCAAGAGTTCAAACAGTGTTTGGCCCCAGGGAGCTGCTACATTATGGAAAAGGGTAAAGAATAAAGGCAGCTGAGAAAGCAACAAAGACATTCAAACAGGGGTTCAGGTCAACACATTCAGCATAAACTTATGCTACTGAATTTTGCAGTAGATCCACAAATCCATTATTTTTCAGAATAACTTATAAAAATATATTTCCTGTCCTTTTCTGAAAGAAAATGTCTATTATCACACCTGCAAGCACTGACTGCACTTGCCATACGTGTCATGTATGCACTTTACAGCCAGCATTTCCTTGCCAAAACTGACTCCCAGAAAAAAGGGCAATACATGACAGCAGCCGTGAAAGAATCACATTGCAAGCAAGGAACACAACAGGTCTGTAGCTAAATAAGAGCATCTACTGATAGTCCTTTAACAGTGCTAACTCTGTCCCTTTTGGTTTTCCAGATGAAATACACAGATAAGCTGCACGTGACTGTGGCACAACATTGAGTGCAACACACTCTGTCTTTAACAGACAGAACTGTGAAGATACATTGCTTGCACCACTATCATTTACATTAAGTGTTGTTCCTAAAGAGCCCAGCACAAACACAGAGAAGGCCAAAACCAGAACCCCTTTCCCCACTAAGGTTATTGAAAGATCAAATACAGTGACCAGCCAGTTAACGTGGTTATAAAAGAAGAGGGAGCACCAATTTTCATTTAAATGTATATTGAAATAGCAGAAAGGCTGCAATGGTTCTCTGAGTTAAGATGAAAAACTCAGTGCAAGGGTATGTATATATGTGTTCTTAAATATAAAGCAGCTGTTAGCCTAAGGGATGAACCACATGAACTCTGCAAGTTGGCAGAAGATTTACAGAGAGGCAAAGCTGCCAATTTGCAGAGATCACCTCCCAGGGCAAGCAGTCTACAGCAGTTATAACTTCTGAAAGATGCTGTGGGAGTGCGATTAGAGGGAAGGGCCATTTGGAGTAAAGGAACAAAATGCAAGAAATTATATCTGAATATGTAGGTCTGGGGATGGTAGATGTCTCTGCTGGTCAATACAAATACATTTTAGAGGAAATAATGGTAGTTGTAATGTCAAAGTAAAGGCTGATAATATCAGAAAGAAGATGCAAATCTTTCACCTTCTCAGGGACGTGATACAGCTGACAGTGATATATGATATAATCTCTCCTCCTGCTGCTTAGGGAAGCTGAGCATGACAGATAATCTCGATTATTTTTTTGGAGAAGCAGATAAATTCACCTGATGAGCCAGGAAGACCCTTGTTGAGGTCACAGCAGTTTTGGCACAATGTCACGTCACAGCATCAGTCATTTGCACTTTCCAATTTCTTTCTGACTCTCCACAATCAGACCTCAGCAGCACAAAGAATACAGTCCAGATCACTTTCAAAATAAGAAACAACTGAGAAGCAGGAAGCTCATGGTATCAGCCCACCATCAGTAGTGCCCAAGCTTTAGGTTCCAGGTTCCACCAAACAGAAAGCCTTACAGCTTTGCTATTCCCACCCAGACATTGCCTGTCTCTGGCTGACAACTCACCCAGAGCAGGAAGAAGCAAATCCCTCCAAACCTGTAGTCATATACTGCTTTGCATTTGTGGGGTGGGGAGCATTAAAGGAGTGAATTGATCCCTTCACCCACTGACAATGAACATAGTTGTGATATCCAGGAGTTTTCTCACTTTTACCCTGCTGATTCTCTTCTCCATCCCAGTGGCAGGGGGTGAGCAAGGGCTGTGTGGGGGTGAGTTGCTTGCTGGGGTTAAACCCTGACAGCTGCTCTCTGCTGTGCAAAGCCTGTGCTGAAGTCTGCAGGCCTTTGAAGCAAACTCTGTAGACACAAGTACCCTATTAACATCACACACTCAGAGCAGCTCTGTTATCAGAGACACACAGTACATTCCCAGACACCTTATACCTCTCATTTGCCATACCTGGTCCTTGATATATTCCACTTACTGGTAAATGTGTAATAAAAGCCAGGGGAATGGCCACTGTCAACCTGAGTCAAATATGCAGGAAAAAAGGAGTCTGATGTTTTCTGAGAGGACACAACATCATCCACTGTCCTAAGGTGGAGGAACACTGGAATAACAGATTTGTCTCAGTCATATGCTGCACAGACACTTCTGTGTTGCCTAGCTGTGCTTCTGGGAAAATGGGAGGTCACAAGTGGAGTAGCTGTAGGCAAATGGATATGATCACTAGCTTTGTACTTCCCATAGAGCTGTTTTCTAGCTGTGTATTAACTTCAGGAAGATTGAAATTATGTGGTTTCAACTGTTACACGCAACCTTATCAGAAATACCCCCCTCATGCCTGAAATGATGACTTTCTTTGACAAGCAGAGGAATCCTCTCCCCTTCCTGTATCACCTCAAATATTAATCCTACAATTTAGCAGATGATAGTGCTTGCAGAAACAGTTGTTTTCACTTATAAAATGGTCTCTGACAGTTCCTGCCCCCACATTAAGAGCATGTTTATATTCATAGCAGGGTGGGTATCTCCTAAACTGGCAGGTTAATACACCATCAGACTTTTCCTAAATAAAGAATTCAGTTTCCCTTATTCAAATCTCAGTCTCGAAGGGGATTTTCTGTTACCAGCCTGTTAACAGTGGTAAGGACATAAAAAATAATGGGGTGACTGCAACCAGATGGTTGAGCAGGAGGATTTCAATCAGCATCCCCAGCAGTCTCTGTGGAGAGAGGACTTCACTTACACATTGCATTCACAGGCACGGATGGTACTGTGCTGTCTAAATGCACATATTTTGGGTAGAAAAAGTTTAAAAGATCTAGTTTTGAACCTGAACTCCATTCCTAACTTCCATCCACATGGCAATAGTGGACACTGGCCACAAAGCACCAGGAGTCTCTATCCTCCATGGCCTGACCAAGTCATTGCCCAAGTGCCTTGGAGGTCTGAATTACAGACCTGAACAAACAGATACTCCCCACGTGCTTTAGCACCTCTTCACCTGGGATGAAAAAGAAAGAGCTGTTTCTCACTTGGCCAGCCCACCACTGGGCCATGTTTCCAAGCCAAACCAGTGATGTTGAATGCATTCCTGTAACACTGAACTAGCTGTTTCATGTAATACCATGACAGCAAATCAAAGTAAGATATAAACTACAGTTGCCCAGCTCTTTCACACAACTATCACCTTCTGTCTTGTTACAGAAAAAGAACCAAACACTAGCACTTCTGTTTGGGGGAAAAATACAACAAAGCAAAAGGAGCTGAACAGAACAGATACAGACAAACTGTGCTACCTACTTTTAAAGGCTTTTGAGGCTTAATAGAGAAGAAATACCTTACTGAAAGCAGAACCACAAGTTGTGAATTTTTGCATTTGCTTCCAATTTGTTTTAGAATACCATCATTCATAACAGACAAACACACTGCTAGCAGTTTCACCTTACCATATGCACCATCTCTATCTGTAGCCAACAGCTTTCCTTTGCACTGCTCTGGAAAATCCTGTAGCTCAACTTGGAGAGGAAAATTCCACCTCAGGAGTTCCTCAAACCATAAGCAAGGAGAAAAGCCTCAGCTGAAGGCAATCACTGAGCTGGGAAAGCACTCAGGTGGGAGTTGAGAGGAAGTCTGTGGCTACATTTGGTGTAAGCCTAGTGATGTCTCCTCTCCTCTCAGGCTGATCCAACAACAAAACCATACATGTAAACTGTGATCTAGGAATCAAGGGCAGGCAGGTTAAAATTAATACTTGCTGTGGATCACAGCTGCACCCGATCACAGCTGCACCCCATCACTGCTGCAGAATACATTTACAGGGTAATCTTGAGGCTGCAAATAGTTCCTCTTTACACAACTAAGTTAAGAAGGAGGATCA
>JAOXXN010000205.1:14891589-14902570 GCA_026770055.1 Myrmophylax atrothorax
CCACTAAGTTAAGAAGGAGGATCACCTTTAAAGAAGTCAGACAGGGACAGAGTACTTTACATGAAGCATTTATGAAAAATGCACCAAATAGCTTGGGAAAAAAAAACCCCTCCAGAAGTGTGAAACTCTTTTTCAGTTCCTACTGCCTTTCCTGCCTCATTCCCAAGGCACACACAAGGAAGGGCTGGCAGTCCTTCCTGCTTCCACCACCAAAGAAACCTCCAGATAAGAAGGCACAGTGTCAGAATCGATTCCTCCCAGCCTTCAAGCTGACTTCCTGACTTTGCTTTATTCAGTTAGTGCCTATGACTATTACAGCACAGTTACTGTGTGTGCTCTGTTTCGATCTAAACTTCTCTACATAATGGTTGATTTAGGCTACCTCGAGGGGGAAGAACAAGAAACAACGGCAAATAATTTTATTCTTACAGAACAACCTACTTGCAGGAAAAAAGAGATGGTAAATTGCTGCCATTTTACTGCCTTGTTTGAATAATTTTCTGTAGGAGAATTTTAAATGCCTTGTGTATAAGGAAGGGGCAGCTGCTCCATTTTCCGTATGGGTATTATGGTACAAGGCATTGATGTAATTTGGAAGATGGACTATTGACTGTTGTGAAATGATGCCGAAAATGATGCAATCAATTTAATCCTCTAATGGCCTAAGGAAAGGAGGGGAAACTTTCTGGGCATTGTTTGACCTGCCTTACGAGAGGCTGAAAATCCTGTTCTGAGTAATCAGAAGATGGATCTCACTTTATACAACTTTTTTTGATTCAGTAGCTGAAGGAGGAAGAACTGAATCTCAATTTATAATTCTAGTTCCTTCCACTATTACTCAAAATGAATGAAGACAACAGTTTTCATTCCAAAATCCAGAGTGCTTAAAGCCTTTAAATGACCTTCAAGAGAACTGCAAGATAGTCTGACTATAGTCATCAAAACATTTCTGATTCAATTGGATCTTGTAGAACTGTGCTCTTTTATCAAATATTTTGTGGCAATCAATTAGCTTGAAGTTTTCCTTTTAAAAAAAATAAATACAGAATGAGACAGCTGTATCACAGGATGAAGGGAGGCATCAGTTCAATTCCCTGTTCTGACCAAATCAGGCATATCTGGGATGAAAAGTTACCTAAGCACATGAACCTCAGTGTGGGAGTTAGAGGGCAAGTGAGAGAGTGCATGGAGTCCCACAGAAAAATGGACTTTCATTCTGAAAATATAAATTGTGGCAACTCCATGTTCACATAAAAGAAGGGTCCATATTGCTGCACTGCAGAATTAACATGCATTTCAAACCATGAAAAGTTGCTGAAATTGGAATTGTTACCCTTTCACCAATAAAATACTGACATCAAAAAAGAGGGAAATTGTCACATCCTCTTGGTCATTACAGGTCACTTCAGGGAGTGTGTGTAGTACAGAAACAATGGTTTCTGTTGCATTATTATTATTTATGTACAGTGGAAGACAAAGATCATGTTGTCATGTTCCTCTATTTTTTTTAATGAAAAAAAATTTAAATGAAGAGGAAAAGTATGAAAGATAGTTTTACCACACACCTGGTGAATTGAGATTCCATGGACACATTCAAAATACATATAATTTAAACAAACCAGCCCTAAGTTCAGAGAGCTGAACATCTGAAGAGCTCCTGTGCATTTGCGAGGTCTCTCCTGGACCACAGCCTGGGCCATCCTATTGGGATGGCCATGGTATTTCTCTCTGTTTATTGCATCATGAATTACCACTTTGTAACAGTCTTCTGACCCTAAACACAAACCTGAGCTGCTCTCAATCTCACTGAGTCCAGGGAGCAACACTAACTCAAAACTTGTTTGTGTGCCTTAGCCTGGTGCTGTCTCAAAGCACAGCTTGGCTATAGAGGGATGGACAAGGATTCAGGAGCTCTGTTTTTAACTTGCAGTTCCACTACAAGTTTCCTTAGCAGGGCATTTAATTTCAATACAGCTTTCACCTACTCCAAGCATACCCTAACTGCTTAAACTCCAAATTACCCAAGAGCAGGGGCACCTAACCCTGAGTGCCCGTGAGAGCTGGCAGAGAGCAGGGCAGGAGCTGCAGCTGCACTCCAGTGCAATACTGCATTACAAACATTCAGGTATGAAACAAGCTCCTCCCAGTCACTGCAGCCGAGCTGGGCATTTCTCCCCCTGTTCCACTGCCATTCACAGGCTGTGAGGTGCTCTGAACAAAAAGTCAGCCTTGCAGCTTTTTGCATGAGGATTTGCAAGGTAAGTGTCCAGGACCTGATGCAGCCTTGCTGGTTCAGCCTGCCTTCCCTGTATCCACCACATATTCCCTTTACAATGAGTCTCCTGGATAAACAATGCCTGAACATTTTTGATTAAATGCTTTTCAAGCACTTACAGTCCCCAGCAAGTGAGTTAGTTTGGTCTGTGATACTGCATTATACCAGAATGATTGATTGAAACAAACCTTTTCCCCCTTTCAATCCACAGCTATTTCCACAAGTATTTGGATCTGGCAAGAAGTATGACATTATTGATTTGCTCTGCACTGCTTGGTCTGGAGCCTCATCTGCAAAAGCATTATTCTTTATTGCTTCAATAATTTCCCTGAGTGCAGAGAACTCCATTGTATTTTTTTTTTACTTAGCATTTAGTGATTCTTTAAATTTTTTATGTGCTCTGAAGCTGAATATCAGCCATTTGCAGAAATGCACTGGAAGGTAACCAGAACTCCAGATGTCTCCATAGACATGCAACTACTACTCTTGCTGATCCAAAGTTTCCCACAGACATTTTGCTTGATCTGGGACAAGCACACAAGCTGATAGCACACAGCATTTATGCAAGATTTCAAGTGATAAGGAAGACTGGGCAGAGAAGAGAATCTGATCCTGAGCTCAGGGCAGAACCCTCAAACAGCTCCTGGTCAGAAGTGAAAGCAGTGTTTGAGGCCTGAGCCAGGCCCTCTGCAGATCCAAGCAATGGGTCTCCAAACACCTTCATTTGACCCCTTTTCCTTTCCAAAATCAGTGCTGGAAGAAGGAGTAACCGCAAAGCCAGGCTTTGAGGCATTCATCCTAGAAGCCACTTCCACATGGAGGAGAAAACAGTTACACTGGGGTCTGAAACATGCTGGAGACCCCAAGGAAATGTAGTCCTGTAGCACACTCAAGCCAAGGGAAGCCTAAGAACACACAAATGCAGAGTGGTGTGACTTGAAGGAGCTTAAACCCAGTGGGTTTGTAATGGGCCAAGACCCACCTGGAGAACCACTGACTGCAGCTTGTTTTCACAGGCTATTTCCCTGTGTTTCAGCCACGTGCTGTAACCCAACCTGCAGGGTGAGGACCAAAACAATTACAGTAAGACAGAAAACCTTCCACTCTCATTAGAGATGTGAATGAGCTGTGATCTTCACATTAAGTAGCATTTTAAAGTTTCCAGGATACTGCAAGATACAGAGTTATTTAGCAGCCTGAAAAGGTCACATCTACTCTGCCTCCCACCACTGTTTACAGAGCACAGTAGACATCAAAAGCAATAGGTCATGTATTTTCATGCTATAGATTTAGGGGGAACAGAAGTTAGAAAAAAAGAATGTGTTTGTAAAATAACAAAACTGTGAATGTGGTAAGTGAACAGCAAATGCATCCTCTGCCAGGATAAAGTTTCTTTTCACTGGCCTTAAGAGGAACACTGAACATTTTCCACATCCCAGGAATCAAGCTCAAGCCTTGAGTAATGAGCCAAGAATAAACCCATGAACTAAGATTTCATTATACACAACATCTGCCCAGAAGCCATTTTACACCTCACTCTTTGCTTTATGACCAAAGAAATTAACAGCTTCATGTGAGGTGTCAGGGAACAAGTTCATAACACTGAGACCCCAAAGCTTCTCTTTGTCAAGCTGCTAACTTGTCTATTTGGGGTAGCAAAGACAGTATTATACCCCAAAATATTGCATTATGATACTTTAAAGATATGTAGCCTTATAACAGATTGTGTGACAATCTTCCCATGAAGAAGATAAATATCTTTAGAGGATATGTTTAGAGGAAGGAGAACACTACAAAGTGTGCAATGCTGCAAGCACAGACTGAAACTCAACATACAAAACCTTTCCACATGTTTTCTCTCTCTCCAAACAGCTGGATGATCTAATGCAACACAGCTGACTCATTCCCATTGCCACTTCCCAGCCTGTATTTCCTCGCAGGGTGGAGGCAGAACATCATCCCAATAACCAACTTTACACACTTCCAGAAGTCCTTCACTAACCACCTCCTTCCCTACTTAAAAAAATCAAAGAACTCTTTTCAGAGTAACACAAATTCCACCCCAATCCTCACAGAAGCAACTCTCCCATGAAGGCACACAGAGAACACCCAGAGCCTGGCCTGCCACTGTAACTGCAGTCCCACAGCACAGCTCTCCTGCAGCCCTCACTGTGAGCACACACAGATGTGCTACTGAGGGGCAGAGCAAGGCTACACTACAGCATTAAGTTCTAGGTTTGTGTGAGTGCAAACCAGGTCAGCCCCACTGCAATCAGCAGAATTCTGCCTCTCTACACCAGTGAAGAATTGAGCTCAAAATTATTTTTATCACGTTTTTAAAGATTTTCCCAGTAGTTTTAAACCTCTTCCTTTGCTGTGCATTTTCTGACCTTATTTAAGAGATTTTTCATCAGTTCTAATCTGCACATCTGTTCATTGCAACAACAGGGCAATTACAAAAGCAATTTCAAAAGATACTTCCAGTATTTAGGACTGACAGATTCGTGCAGGTGACAGCTGTTTTGCCACACTGCCAAGTTCACAGCAAGCTTTGCCTACTGCCCAGAAGGGCTGCAGGAAAACAACACACACATCACTGTGGTGACGTGAGGACTTTGTCAATGGATAAAACATCACATGGTCCTGCCAGGGCACAGGTGAGGCTCAGCTCACCTCAGCTCACCTCCAGCACTGCCAGCTCTGTGGCACCACCTCCCTCATGTGCCAGCACCTCCAAGTTTCCCCCTTCTTTCAGACACGTTTGCTACATACAGCATATTTCCAGACACTCTTGGGAGAAACTGAAATGGGGGGTTAAGGGGAGAAGACATTATTTTTGTCTTGTTTGTATGCTTACAGATTCAGTCTAAGCCTTTAGTTTAAGGGGTACAGTTCTGCTGATTTCAGGAAATTGGCAACAGTTTGAAAACTGTTGAGTTTTGTGTTTTGTTTTTCATTGTTTTTTTTTTCCTTTAAAGTAACACATTTATTTTTCAGCATTTATTGCAAACCTTGCTAATAACAGCTGGGTATGAACTGCCATCCTGCAGGTCATCAGCCAGCACCAAACTAAGTGGAAGAGGAAGACACTGCCTTCACAGCTGCAGTCTCTGGTACTGATCACACCACAGCAACAAACTGGGATGTGCTCTTGATCACAGCTGCTCTTCAGTGGTCCCTTAATATCTGCACTGCTTTAAACCCTCTCTTCTGATTTTAAAACTTAGGGCAGTTGGTGTCATTATAGTAAGTGGCTTCCTTTTCCCCATCCCTACTTACACTGTATTCAATTATGTACTTTAAGATCATCTTTCACATCTTTCCAAACTGACTGATCAAACCTCCCTTTGCTGGGTGAGCTCAGGCTTTAATTTTGTATCAGAAACATGTTAGGTCCTTAGCCTGCTGTCAATAAACTAAGCTTACTGAAATATTGCAAGAGGCTCTTCTCTAAGAACTCATTAGAGTGAATTCATTTCTCTGTAAGTAAGCAGGTACACTTCTTAAACATTTTCTGCTTTCATTATTTCAGTATCAAAAGTGTGCTTTTCTTTTTCTAAGCTAACAGGTCAGTTTGAAGGTCTAAATCAAGCTCAGACATTGTAATGTTCCCATATCTAATTTAATATTTACCACTACTGCAAATGCTGTTCAGAGGTTATTTTAACTTTGGATTTGTGAGTCAGAGGAACTTGTCTGCTCATTGTTTGCAAAGTCTCAGCCCTCCACAGGAATGGTACCTAACATGTTTAGCAAAGACTGGAATACAGAGAATGAAGTTAGGTGGGAATTTTGCTCCCTCTTTGTTGCCACTTTCCTAATGGCATTCCCTGCTTTCCATCCCAAGCAGTACCAGCTGTAGATGTCAGACACATTTCTGGAGGCCTCACAACTGCCAGTCACAGAAAGCTGACTTCATTTGTTGACTGAGAAGTGCTGTAACAAAGAACAGGCCCACAGCTAACAGCAGCATCTCTTCAAAATGTGACTGTCAATACAGTGCCTTTAAAAGCTGTTGCTGACTTACTGTAAAACTCACATATGGTTCAGAATATACACCTTCTTTGCTTTTTTCAAACCACTTCTGAAATGAAGAAAGAAGATAGACTAATTGCTAGTAGGGGATTATGTAGGGGACCTATATAATAGGGACAGAGAATCACTGCACAGCACTGGACAATAATACAGCCACTCTCCTCTCACACACCAGCCAGTCAGTTGACCGAAAACATCATTTATTATTCCATTTGCATCATCTGCAATGAAGCAGTGTATTAATGTGCTTTGTCAAATAAGAGATGGTGGAGATCTGTTAAGCACTTCAACAAAAAGATGAGGTGTGTGCTGAGTTCTGAATTCAGTGTGTAGGTGACACTCAGTACTTGCCCCTGCTTTGCACCACGAGGGCAGCCTGGGGACTCTCCCTGTCGCCTGCCAAAAATCTCTGGCAGTTGCCCATTTCTCATAGAATCTCATCACCTTTAATGAGACAGGAATGGCATTATCAGCCTACAGTAAGTGGATTCACTCCCCTCTTTGCCAGCCTGTTTTCCCCACAGCTTGTCCTCCTGTGGTTGTTTTTCTCCCAGTAAAGGACAGCAAACCAAGTCCATCAGAAAAACTGCAGCCCTTGGAATTTTTTTCCTGACACTTGAATGATTGTTTAAGAGGGTCTACTTTCTCACATTGAGTCCATTTCCACTACACTTAAGCTTTTATTCACAAGTCCAGCACAGCCTCCTACCAACTCTGCATTTTATGTGACTTCATGTGTCATTTAGTTAGGAAGAGGTGCCAAGTGTTATATTTTCCTTGGCTAAATATTTTCTGAAGTCTGTATTTCACCTACTGATCAATCCAAAACAGAACCTTCCTCTCTTGAATGGTCTCTGCTATGAAAACAGGAACAGGAGAACCCAAAACTACACCAGTGTAGCACCAAGCACTCTGACTACAGAATGCTCTGGGGGCTTGGAGAGCCCAGTGGTTCTGCTTGGACTTCAAATTAAGTAAGGACAACTGGGGTCTCAAGAAAATGCTTTACAGTCATCTCTACTAAGCTGATCTCAGAGATTACCAGCTGGGCCACAGCTATGCTGGATGGCTGAACTTGGCCCCATGAATACAGTGAGATATCCCAGGATGTTTCCTGTATTAATTTTCTCCTATAAGAGAATGATTTGGAGCAATTGAGACATTTTTCTTGATCTGAGGTCAAAACAGAAGATTAACAAGTTTTCTGTCAAGAGTTTGTGTGTGTTTACTGCATATTTAACTCCTTACTGGATTTAGGTAGTGTTATACCCAATCTGCCAATGTCTGACTTTCTGTCTAGTTTTGTGAAGGAACATAAATCTGGTGAATTACCTCAGATCCTTTTCTCTTGAAAAATCTAATTTTATTTTCATCTTAGTGCTGATTCACATAATAACTGATTTTTTAAAAGAACATTTTCAGATATTTTGATCTTACAAGTGTTTTTAAATTCAAGAGCTTCATCCACACTGGAAAGCCACTCAGAGAATACATACAGAAAATTAATTAGAGTTCAGTTCCTGACAGAAGCTGAGCATCTGCTGAGTACACAGATCCAGTTTCCACTGGGAAATAAATAAATAAAAATCAAACCCTAAATTAAATCAATTTGTATTACAGGCACTCAGAACCATTCAGGACTGGGCATTTGCGATCTAACTTTAACACAAAGACATTCAGAATTAGATGCTGTAAGCAGCTTTTTCACAGAAGTTTTAGCATCAGTATAGCATTAGTCCCAAGGAGTTTGGGACTACAGAGAGAGCAGCAGCTGCCTGTGAGCAGCAGCCTGTGTCATGCCCAGTTTTGATGAAGGACTTAGGACATTTTACCATAAAAGTATGATAATTACTATTAAATGCAGCTGTTTTTAACAGAATTTAGTTCCTTGTCAAGGCAAAAATTAGTTCTTGGGATAAAGTTTTAGTACAATTCTCAGTGATTTAGCTCTGTGATTCATTAGAAGTCCCTTTCCTTAAAGCCTTCTATGTGGACTGTGAAATTTTTGCTGTTGCTTCAGACTTTTCTGTCATCTCTCCTCTCCCCAGTTCATAAAAGTTTTAATTTCAGAGGGTCATTAGTTCGTGGCAGCAGGAAGGAACAGATACAATCTTTTAGGATGATCAACTTTGCAATGCACAGATGAGCCTGCAGAGAGGCTGATGCTCCAGATCCAAGCACGGTGCTGAATGTGCTGTCAGGGCGCTGCCAATATTGATAATTAAAGTGTCATTATTCTAACTAGGTTCTTGTTGACCTAAAAGTGCCTGTAACTATTGAAGACTCACTCAATATGACAATTGGGTCTACTTGTGCTATGCTGGCAGGGCAGATATTGGGTTTGTGTGCAGAGCTTGGAAAGCAGTTCTATCCCCAAAGCCCTGGGCCTCAGATTCTGTCCTGGACAGAGGCTTTGTTTGCAACAGGGACCCCTGTCTCAGGAGAGAGAAACACTAATAAATCACACAGCTCTCACTGCTTTAGGAAGCTGCTGTTGCCCATTCATCCTTTCATTCTCTCTGTTTTCTTTAAGAGATGAAATCTCTCACTAAGGAGCCTGTTGGTAACCTTTGGGCATATTTCAATATGGGATCAAAACGCAAAAGCAACAGGGAAATCCACAGCATTAGTAATTGATATTTAAAAGGGATGGCCAGTCACAGTCTAAAACAAAATCTACCACGTGACTGAAATAGTTCAGAGCGGTAATTAATAGCAAATGGCAACATTATTACAGCACTAATGCAGTGCAGTCATATGGGAATAATGAAACCCCTGGAATGTGAGAAGAATCTAAAATCCAGTTGATAAGGCTGTAAATCATCACTAAGCCAGTAGGGCTGCAGGTATGAATTGCACTGAAAAATGGAGAGTGGTAAACCTCCATCATTCATTTCATTATCTTCCCTCTCATCTCTCCCTGCTTCTTACTAGTTAGAATTTCTAACAAAATTATGGCAAAATTAATATCCTTTTCTGTCATTTATGTCTATTCTCTTCTAGCTAGCACTAAGTTATTGGAATGAAAATTTCCTTCTTGATTTTTCACTGCTTTTAGAGATATACAAGACTACTTCATTATTTTGGAACAGATAATTTGCAATCAGAATACAACAAAGACATAGTGCGTGCCATCTTGCCAAAAAGAGAAATTAACAGTAAAGATGATGATCAGTTGACATGGCCAGGGACAGGCCCACAATTTAGAGTATTTTTTATTACCCTACCTTTTTTAATCAACCATGACTACCAATTAAATGTAAAATAGATCCAAGACATTTTTTTGACGTTATTTTAATCTGGATTTGGTCAGAAGAAAGATATCGAATCAAGTCACTGTGAAGGTTGGAAAAATCTCACCTGAGCCACAAAAGGAAGATAAAGTACCGAAATGTCAGCTGAACTGGGAGATTTTGTTCTTTGTAAAATTAATTAACTGGAGAACTCAATGAATTTTTAAGTGACTAAGGTGGGCCTTCATTAATACGGTTCTGCCTTTTTAACCAGCACTCCTACTCTTAGCTGTTCCTCCTACTTTGGAGGTGGTTTATGGCCTTCTGTAAATAAACATCTGGAAAGTTGGTACTTGTGAAAAACACCCAGAATTCTGGAAGGCCTCCCCTTTAAAAGTTAGTATGTGCAAAACCAACTTATGCAAAAATCGATTCATCTGTACACCAAATTATTTCCATGCTCTCATCTCTCCTGCCTAAATGAAAGCTCCCATCTCAGAGGGTCAGCAGCTCGCAAGGGTGGAGGCCCCTGAGCTCACAGAGGAGTTGCAGACTAACAGGCTGGTGATGCTGTGTCAGACCTGGCCATGACTATCTGTCCACAGGGAATCCACAGCGGGCAGCCAAGATCATGGTAACAACTGGAGGCTCTTTGGCCAGATTCTGATTTCCATTGCAACCTGACATCTCCTCTCTTGTCAAGAGCAGCTTCTTACAGGTAAAAATTCCACAAACTGACAAGCCCTGTGCCAGTGTTTTCTTCTTTGTTCAGGTTATTTCTTGCCCACCACAGCTAAAAGTGTTTTCTCTGTTTTTGTGTTTCAGGAGCATAGTTACCATGGGGAAGGGATCAAATCATCATCTACACAGCAAAAAGGAGAGGAAATGTTTTCTCAGCATGAGGACACAGCTGTATTATTTACCAAAACATAACCAATACCTGAGAGGCTACCACAAGGCAAAGAAAAACATCACTTTTCAGAAGCCAGGTCTTGCCAGAAGAAATGCCACTGACAGCAAGTTTTTGAAGCCCTGACTGAAGTTCTGTGCACACAAAAGATTTTGTGAAATCAAGACCTGAACAACTTTAGAAATACAGATTGAAACATCACTGAACTACCGATGTACCACACAATGCTGAGTACATTTTAAGATGCTCTGATTTTTTACCAGCATTGTATGAAAATACATGCACTGTTCATAATATGAGAGTACAGGAGAATCATGGGCTTATACAGATTAGTGGCATTGCAGTATATCACCAAATCCATGTTCCCACCAGATCAAACATACCACGCTTTAGATTGGCATTTAATACAGATATTTGTAGCCGGCAGGAATAATAAATGAAACTAATTAAGTTTAATAATTCAAGAGAACTTGGCATGCCTGATTGCTACATAAGGGCTAATTATCTTTCTCCTTTTTTCCTGAATCT
>JAOXXN010000205.1:14903846-14923696 GCA_026770055.1 Myrmophylax atrothorax
GCATCCATGCTTTGACTGGAAGCTCTTCCAGGCAAGGCTGTTTTCTCTTGTACAGTGCCAAGCACACTGGGCACCTGACCAGCAGTGATGGATTCTCAGTAGCATCATTAAAACCACCATGTTTTGTTTGTGAAATATGTACAACATTTCTCTGATAAAATAACACTGAACAAGGCTGGCTCCCACATTGATGTTTGAAATTACTGGAGATGGTAGGTTACACATGTACATGGTGTGGGATGTGCAGAGAGCTGCATATAGGCTGTGAATTATTTATACATTCACCATTATTCATGTCAGATGAGTTGCCTTTGCTCACTAAGTCTCCTCATTTCTATGTCCAGCTGAGACTGTGCTAAGGCAGCAACACCAACCCAGTGTGTGGGACTTGCATCTCCCCGAGGGCTGGATGTGCAGCAGCACTGAGGAGCAGCCTGGGGGAAACTCTGCTGGGACAGCCCAGAGAGGTACCAGAGCCAAACAGCTCCTCTTGAGTGCTGAGCTCTCAGAGGTTTCAGGCAAAGATGGCTACTGAATACGGGCAAGTGGAATATAAGCCTACACACCACCAAAACAAATTTACTTCCCAGGTTAAAGGGACTGTTTGCCAAGTCTTCAGTTGTTGTAACCACTGCTTATCCCCAAACCTGCCAAGGCTTCACACTTCCCACAATATTCACTTTTGTAAGAGTCTTTGGGACAGGCTTTGGGGGTTTATGTATTTCACCTGTGCAGGTTTCTCTTTTTATTCATCTGTGCCCAGAGAGAGCATTTAAGGCCAATAATTACATATGCACAGCACATCCTCCTTCTGTTGTATACTATGCTTTTTCAAAGTTTAATAAGCCTCTGAAAATAAAATGAGCATTCCTGTTCAGTTGCATCTGGGTGTAATGAAGTTGGGTTTTCCCCCAAGGACTGAATTAATTCACTCAAGCACCCTGTGTATGTAGATAAACTGCCACCTTTATCTGGGCACAGAGAAAAAAAGTTGTGACATCACTCATTTGTATTGTAGGAGTCCTAAAGGCCCTGTCACTGACCAAGCAATATCTTTGTATCCAAACAGGTCAGGAAGAGCAACTGCAGACAGTGATCTTACAATCTAATTTAACAGGGTAATTTTTACTGGTTTTCTGTCTCTGGTTTGGGAAAAAAAAAAAGCTCATTAGGTTTAGTCATTACTTTCCTCCATGTACTTTGCATACACAAATCAAAAAACCTGATGCCAGTCTATTGAAAAGAAACACCATGGAAAAAAATAAACCACCAAAAAACCCCTCACATAAAACAAAACAAAACCCCACCCAAAACCCCCCAAAAGAAATGAACCATAATTGCATTTTACTTTAAAGCACATGAAAGGGGAGTAGAAGGGAGGCAGGCAGGCTGTTTGAGTAGCTTATAAACATATGGTACAACAGCTTCCCAGCAGGATTGCATGGGTTCTGTTTTCTGCTCAGATACCCTGGCCTGCTGCAGGAGGAAGGACACTGCTGAGGGCCACGTCTTTGCAGCAGGAATGCAGAGAGCAACTCAGGACAATCAACCCCACAACACATGGCTACAGTGACAAATACACATAGTGGCTTTTCTGCCACCAATCCCACCACACATCCATGCCCAGGGACCCCCACAACATTCCCATGGCTCTGGCTATCTACAATTGAAGTAAAGGCCTCTGGGGCCACAAGTCAGGAATAAATTAGTACAGATCAGCGCCTACTTTGATGCAGGACCCGCTCTTTTGTTCAGATCAGCATGGTTTGGTTAACTGTGAGTAAAACCGGACAACAGAGAGGTCAGAGGGAGTTGACTGGTAACAGACAGACACTCTGTCTCCAGGAAATGCATGGAATTGTTAGGGATCCCCCTGGTTCACTCAAGAGAGCTTTCTCCCCATTGGGTGATAATTAAATGACCTAATTCCCAAATTATTCTTGATATCTTGTCTCTAATACAAAGTTTCACTGCTTGAAGTGGGTGAGATCTTCTGGCAGAAGGTCTTCTGTTTCTGTAGGGAATTTTTCACCAGAAGTTTGGATTATCAACAGAATTATGGTACACTCAGATTTTCCCTTGCTGATTCTGTAACAACAAGATCCCTTGCCCTTCGGTTCATTTGGCTGGTGGCTCCTCAAACATCTGAATTTTGTATTCCTAGAAATCTGGTATTCGAGGCTTCAAAATATGCCACCTTCCCAGAAAACAGAATGTATTTGGGAGACAGCAACAAGACCCTTCTCTATGTAAACCCAGTGTGTTAGAGCATCCATTCCTGTTCCACGGACTTACAACCACCTATTGCAGGCACAGTTTAAAAGAACACACATGGAGACAGTTAACACTTCACTACAACCCACTGAATACTCCCTGTTTTATTTTGCTCATGAGGGGCCCTGATACAGAGCTCCTCATGACCAGTTGTAGTACTGCATCCCTCCCTCCCTCCTCTCTTTTCTTCCTCACTTCTACAGACAAGAAACAACAGAAATTTGCACAAGTACACACACAGCTCAAAAGCAGGAAAGATGTACTTACACTGCTGAACTCTGGACATTCAATGCACAGTATGTTTTTGCCTACCAACATTCAGTCATGTGCCTGCAGTGCTCCTGGCAATGCTTGTAATTGCCCTTAGTTGATTTACATGTCGCATTTTAAGCACTCAAGATGAGCGGTGAAGTTGCCCGCAGGTCTGAATCCTTTTGAAAACATTGTATGTCATGGTAGGGGATGTAGATGAAACAGTTCTCTGACAATATAACAGCAGGGAGAAAGTTCCCTCCAGTACTTCTGCAGCTTCTATTCCATACATCAATGACTAATTTAGACTACTATAACTTCACTTAGGCCCATACAGTTGCATTGGGAGGAAGAATTACGCCATTGTGTCTATACAAAGGCCTATTCCCTGTTTATTGCAAAAATAAGTGCCTTTTAAATATATAGGTGAATTCAGCTTAGGCATGAAGAATACTGATATACTCAGCCAGCCAAAAATACCAGGACAGATTCTAATAGCATTACTGGTATGTTTTTTACAGTCTGTTACTTCAGTGGGGCTATTGTATGAAACGTGCACTGCTTGGTGCAAGTAAGAGTACCCAGAACCTAACCCTGTATTAGTTACTCACCCAGGACATTTTGTGAAGCAACATCCTTTAAAATACCAAAGGCATATTCAAAAGTAAATATGTATGCAGAGTTGCCTAATACAGGCATAAAGGTTTCACCCACTATTCTGGATATATCCTTTGTAATATCTAGTTAACTTTAAACACATGCTGAAGTCTCAAAGAAATTAGTGAGAACTAATTGCCAGCCTTTGAATAGATGTTTCTGTCCAGAAAGTCTGTTGATCAGATGTCTAATATTTTTCAAAATGCATGTTATTACTTATCAAGTCACCAGGAAAAAAATTAATTCTTTCAATAGCTCTTCATGCAAATTTTAATCACTTTTTCAATGTCAAACCTTTAATTAGGCCGTTCCGAGGAAGCAGCGTGAACAGGCCATTAGCAATGCAGTCATAGACCAAAACTCTATTAGGGAAATGACACTTTGACTTTAGTGGACTCAGCCATACACCAGTGTAGTTAATCTGACTCTTATACTCTAAGTAAACCCAAGAAAGTACCACACCAGGGTTCTGAATTCCCTCAAATGCTCATCAGATCTGTAATTTGCACACATATGCGATAGCAAACCTGTACAGAAACAGCAAAGAGAAAGTCTGAGTTTACTAAAAAGAAAATATGACACTACTTCATTTTTGCAACTCTTGTGAAATTTCTCTCAGAAGCAGCACTTCCTTCATTTTCATCCACCACAGGGAAACAGATATTTCTTCCTTTTATTTAGGGGAGCACTGGGGCAACTGGTGGAACAATGAGCTTGTGGTACTAAAACACTGAACAAGCAGATGAACCACAGGAACAATTGCTTACATCAATTACAAAATTGACAGGAAATACATGCCTATATATATGGACTCATTCAATACATACACTGGTTTGCAGTACGTAGCAATAAATCTAACCAGTATTCCATATAATGCTGTCCTCTTGGGTATTTGGAACTACTATCCTCTTACATCTTCAAAAACACTTGTGCAGTCTCCAGGGTTCAAGATGCACTGCAGAGAATTCAAGCAAAATTCACCATCATAAGGGCATGGCAAAGCAAGAAAGATGCCAAACAAGGAGAACAAAGAGGGAAAGAAAAAAATACCATTATATTTGAGTTATAAAAGGGTGAACAGAAAATAGATTTTAAACAGTAAGTGGAAAAAGCAAGAAAACTGTAGCTAGAGATTAAAAGAGTTCAGTGGCTAGACCCTGATGACTTGAAGAGAGATTCTTTGAAAAGTCTGAATTGAAACAAAAGCTTCTCCGTTTGTATTAGTAATGGAAAAATAATCAAGCCTCTGGGCAAAATATGAGAGCAAAGCACATCAGAGCTGAAGTGCAAGACGTGAAAATTTTATGCTCAATCTTAGAAGTGAAATGTTTTTATCTGAGGAGGTTATTGTAAACAGTTTTATTTTAGGAGCTGCCCTTTGAGAAGCTACTATACAAAAATGCACACAGAAGAAAGGAAGGTGCTTTTCTGTGGTTGAACTTTGCCTTAACAGAAAAAAATGCTGTTTGCTATTTATAAAAATGTCTGAAAGCCAACAGCTCTTAAGGCATATCCCCACATTTAAATGCTTTTATACTTTCAAAAATCCAAAATAATCACGTGATGCTTGTGTGAAACTTATGAAGAACTGCTGGGTCTCTTACTGTAAAGCTGTAAGTACAGCCCATGGGAGCTCATCTTTGCTTTATACATTCAGAAATATGGATGAGTTCAAATCCAATTTTAATACCCATGGTCAAAGCAGTCTATGAATCTCTCCCGCACCAGAAGAAATAGTCTCCATGAATCTTCCATTTCTTCAGTAAGCAATAAAACGCATCCTAATTGTTAATACTCACTATTTAAAATGGCAATGTGGAAATTGCCAAGTGGCAGAAGTGCAGAGATACCAGACAACAGAGTGCAGTGAACTTTATGGGAGATGGCGATTGTCATTTTTAGAAATATTAAATTTCACAAGCATCAGTGCTCTGCTGTGACTTTGAGGCTAACTGGAACAATGAACTAGCTCTTGCTAAAGATGGCAGTACAGAAGGTTAACTCAAGTTCATATTAGTTGTTTTTGTGACTCCAGTGTAGAAGTCGCTCATACTCAGCAATCAACTAAAACCTAAATCACTGGCAGAAGATAAACTCTCCTCATTTATTGATAATTTTGAACTCACAAGACAGATTTCTGAAGTCTCACTCCGCTTCCCATGTCTGATAGAAATTCAATTAATGTGGTACTGGGCTCTGCAATGTGAGCTAAGGCACAGGTCTGGGGGCACAGTTCCACAGGAGGCTTTACAGCTGCTCCCACCTGGCACAAGCCCAGATTCCCTCAGGAAACACCACCTGAGGAAGGGGCATTTGTGAGGATTACCCTGTCTCCACACAGCCTTTTCTTCAGGGAGTTGAGAAAAAAGAGCAGGCAAGGAGCCTGGTCTGGCTGTGCTAACATTAAACTTCAATGCACAATATACATGGGTACCCAGTGACTTCCCAGCTCCAAGAGTTGTGGCTGCTTTTCTCCTCTCTGTGTTCCTCACTTTAAGCTGTCCCCAAAGCACCTCTGCTGACAGGTGGTACCCAGCCACAGCAGCCAGCCCTGGCCCTTACCTGTCACTGAATGAACAGCCCTCGACCCCAAACCAGACCCAAAAGGGAGTAGAAACAGGTATGTGTTGATCTGAGCTCTGGCCCTCAATGGAGTTGTCATTTTCTCAACAGGATGAGAAAACCCAGCAACTACAGCTCTGCTCAGAGAAGTCTCCTGTTCCTTCAGGACTAGCAGAGGGTTTGCTGACCCTGAGCACTAACACAAATTCAGTAACACCACCCAGGCAACCTTGCTGATGTACCTGGGGCAATGTTGGTGTTCTGCCCTTGACAGTTCTCCTCACAGAAGTGTCTTGGTTGCTCTATAAGAGACAGCAATAAATTCAATGATGTACTCAGCACATACAGATCCTGGACCAAGTGTAATTTTACTGACATGCATGACGTTACATCAGAACTGATTCACCCCAGTAAGTTAGATTTTAGCTCACTGTCTGCATCCTTGTTGCCCTTCAAGAGTGTGTGTGCAGTCAGCCCACAAGGACAGCTTCACTGTGCCCTCAAACTCGAGCCCCAGACTGTGCTGCCATGGTCAGGCAGAAGAGGCTCACAGGCCCAAGTTCACCTGGTGCTTTGGGAGGTTGCAAATACTTTGTTGAGGGGGTCAATACACCACCATGGCATGCCTGGAGAGGCAGGCAAAGCCTCCGGCCTGACACAGAAATGCAGAGAGAGCATTTCAACTCTAGTCCTGAATTATAAGCTGTAAAAAGTCACCTCTGGATTAGATCTGTAGTTCTTTTATCATGTTTGGTATGAATTAGTGACCCAAAGGATCTAAACAATTTTGGGGGAAATGCTCCTGGGAATTACAGATTTTTTTTAATTTTTATTTTTACTTCTAAAGAGGAAGAAGATTGACTTTCTGGAAGCTCTTTTCTTGATGGTGAGCTTTTGTGTGCCCTTGGTTTCTTGTGATCAGTGGGACATTCAGCAGCAAGCACTCTGAGTTTCATCGACATTTTCAAGGGTAGGAGAGAACTTCAGTCCTTTCAAGTAGCACTCAGACAAAGATGAAAAGCTTGTGAGGGTGTCAATTATATAACCTGGCTGAGCTGTCTTGTCAGTGAAGAGCTTTGCAGGATGCATTCTGGCTTCACAAGATGGAAATTCAGCTTTTATTCAAGCAGTTGGATTTGGTGACTTCACTGTTTAATCTACGTAGCCACTGTGATCATTCAGAAGCAGTAACTGAAAGGGAGGTGGCTCCAATTAATTCTACCAGGGGTTTGCAGTGTTTACTATTCTGTATTTCTCAGGCAGCAGCCAGCAAGACAAGAGTTCAAGACAAGAGTTGATGTGTCCTGCACTGGAGACAACATATTCTTACACTGGATGACAGAGCCTTAAGCTGAGCTGCTCAACAGGCCCCAGGTAGGTTCCCACAGTGCAGTGGGTAGAAGACAGCAGCTCTTCCTTCTGTAGCAGGAGGACAGAGCAATAAAACTGCTGCTCTGATAGAAATAGGAGTGAAAAGATATCAGCAAAATGTACCTGAAGGAAAACCAGTGCTGAGCTTATTAGCTAAGTTGTATACAAGCTTAAAAAAAGGTATCAGTCTAGACCTGGAAATTTATGTTCAAAGCCACTAATTCAGAGTTAATTTATTATGCAGTAGATTTCCAGCTCCGCCGAGCTTAATGGGATTTGTTATTCTCTTAAATGGGCTTTCCCCTCAGAGCACCTTGTTTCATCAGACCATTTAACAGAGGTTTGGGCGAATGAGGTGTGTAAACACAACAAAGCCACACCAGCTGCCCCTTTGTTTTGCACACTGAAGTGCTAATTCCTGCTACAGACTGTGGGTGCACATGTACTGCACTCCATGCTTGAGGATGTACGTGTTCCATGGCTGTGGAGGCAAGGGCAGGTAGTGGGATTTCTCTTTGCTGAAAGCTAAAGAGAAAATGCAGGAAATTTCAGATTCCTTGAGAGAAAGCTTTGACTGGCTAATGGTCTCGAGTGCATTTAGAGTTCAAAATTGGAACTATCTTCCTTGCACTAACAGTGTTGATGGCTGGTTCTCCAACAGCCAACTAGCCCTTTGGGAAATGACAAATGTAAACACCACTGTCTTTAATTAATAACACTTTAATTCATGCAGAACTAAGTGGACCTGACACAACCAAGGTCCCGAGACTCTCTGCTTCCTGTAAAGTGTCAACGCAGAAAAAAAACCACAAGGAAGGTGAAAGATTGAGGTCCATTTCATGGAAGTGAAACCAAGGCACAGAAGCAACATGTGACCCTGGCAACAACCCCAGGAATGAGGTCAGGTCCTGCTTGTTCCTTCAACACAGGAATGAAATTCCTTTCCTGATAGGACTCCCAGCATCCTACCCCAGTGTGCCCAAACTACATGCTGTTCTTCTCAATACCCATATCTCTGATGAGAAATGCTTCCACTCCACAGCTAATCAGAACATTAATTTTCTATCAACTGTAATTTTTTAAAATGAGAGTTCTTTGCCATTCTGATCAGCAAGCTGAGGGTAACTTATAATCTTTAGTCAAGCAATGCATCCATTAAGAAGACATTTTGCACCTTATCATGACGCAATCTTAGACTACACAACTGACTGACCTCCATATTCCCACTGTTTACAATCATTCAATTTTCAGATATAATATGATTTTTCCCAAGGAAAACTTAAAAGCAATTTCAGCAGCTATTAGGCATTGTCAGAGAAACTCCATTTATCAAGAAAAAATAAACCCCACAAAACTGTCAAGGAAAACAAGAAAGTCAATGTATACACACCTGAGAGCATCAGGAATAACAAATCTAGTATTAAAAGGCAGGAGTTTTCCACAGATATCCATTTTGTAACCAGTATAGAATTGAAATCTTGTTGAAAATAAAATTAATGTACAGAACAAGGACTGAAAAAATTAATAAAGGCTGTGGGACTTGAAAAGAAATGGTTTCTTTCTCTGTGGCTTTCATTTGTGTGTGTATTCATGACTGTGTGTAAATCTAAATACATTCCCAAGCCTGGAGGCAATGTTGATTTAGAAACATAGAATAAAAATTAAAGAATCAATGACCTGTTGAAATAAATGACAAAACTCCCTTGACTTCAGCACAGACAGAATTTTGCACCAGATATTTGAGCCAAATTTATCAGCAGCCACAAGGTAATAAATTTGACCTTTGAAAACCAGAGAACAGGAGAAGGAAAATGGCCTCTGGATTGTCCACCTGTACTGTAAAATTTTCCCAAAAATCTAAAAGACAATGCTCAAAACTCGCTTCTGTAACCCCATCTCATCATAATCTGGTGATGCCTCTTTCTCCACTGCCTTGGGGTGGTGTAAACCCATTAAATACATGTGATGGTCTGGAGTTAGATGGGGTAATTACACAGCTTCAGGTGAGATAGGATAGACCAGAATTTACTTTCAAGATGTGTCAGGTGACCTCACATTGCGTTAAGAGTGTGCAGTGGAGGCAATCAGTGCAGACTGGTCCATGTGGTAGGTACATCCATGGCACTTCCACATGGAGACAAGCCTATGCTGGTTGCCCTGGCTCCATCCTAGGAGGTTTTCACTTCTCACACTTACCCTTGCAGCTGCTATGCTGAAATAGAGGAGAAGGCTGGGCAATTTCACTGATGTTGCCTGTGCATATCTTTAAAGGACTGTGTTTGGAGTTGGCCTCCGAGGTGACACCCCATGTGTGTGAGGCTGCAGGGCTGTCCAGGGACAGCTGCTCCAACAACCTGGGGATGAGTCCCTCAAGGGTCCAGTGAGGATGGTGATGGTGTGTCATCGGCTCCCCACAGACCCAACATAGTGCCCCTACATGTCTAGAGGTTTTGCACCTACTGCTGGTGGTCCTGTGGCATTGAGGATAATGGGGTGCAGCAGGCCAGGCACTGGTTTGTTACAGGAGGCTGCCTGATCTTACAAATGAACCTTCTTTTCATTGGCATGAGCCCAGCTCCTCTCTCTCCTTGTTGCTGTAAAGCCACAGCCATCAGACAGGTAGGATTAAACAATGCCATTATGATAACAACAACAGTCTGAGTGGAAATCCTGGCAGAACAAAGCCCAAGCTAAAGGCAGAATAATGCATGCCTGGACAACCCCTACTGCTCTAATTTTTCTGGTATTTATGTTTAATTAGCTAGTGATTCAGAATGGCCCTGGGAGTAAATCCCTCCTGGATGAATCCCAAGGTCACTTCCATAGCTGCAGGATGGAGAAATGCACTGAAGCCTGGCCAGCTGATAATATTTTGCCTTGCTTATACCAATTGAATCCTTTTTTCTCTTGGATGAACTTATCCTGGAGCTAGCTAGACTGTAGGCCCCTGTGAAATAATGATGATTATGTTCTTTTTGCTCACTGTCGACTAAGAATTATAGCCCCTCATTTAGAGCTCATTTCAAAACCATAAGATTCTGTAATTGAAAGTGGCTGAAGCTAATTTGATAACCCAGTTCTGAACACAGCCGACTAACTACTTTCCCTTTGTCCTTTCAACAGTAATGGCCTTGTCAGGAAAGTCTTCTGTGCTACTTTTAAGAGAGCAATTATGACAGAGGTTGAAAACTATTGTCCTGTGACAGACTGCAGTTTCAACATAGCCTTCAAGCTCCCAGCAAGGCCAAGGGCATGGCGTCAGGGTCAAATGACCTTCAGGCACAGCTGCCCTCTGAAACACCCATCCAGTGCTCACTCTCGTGGGCTACTGACTACCTGAGATGCAGAGCTCCGTCCAGAACACCTGACACTTCCTCAGACGACATGGATGTTTGCTGGGCTCTCCCAGCAAGGGAGAGGGACGAGTGTCTTAATGACCTTTCCGCCTGGCTGCTCCAGAGACACACACTGGGCCATCGATGCTTGTGGTTAAAATCCCACACCAGGACACCCTAAGGCTCTTCTTCCTTAGAGCAGCCACTGCTGGCTGCACTAGTGCTGCAGGAAACACTGAATCCCCTCTTTGTGCTTAAGAGGTGGGTAAACTTCTACGGCACAGATGGGCAGGAGAGGAACTCTGCTGACCCCACGAACAGCCCCAAGGGGACAAGGGGGACACCCGGCAATGCTTCCTGCCCCCGGCAAGGGCACAGCAGCCTAAACAGGCAATACAACACAAGGTAGAAAATAAAGCCCGAATGGGATACATACCCAGTGCTCTGTCTGCCAAACTGCTGTCCCTCAGACTGCTTTGCCCTTGTGATTAACAGACCCTTAAACATGTTTACTGGGGTATAAGCAGCAGTGCAAGGAGCCTCTTTTACCTCCCATTTCTGACTGTCTCCTGTTCACAGCTGCACCTGAGCACTCAGTGATTTGAGGAGATGAGAGCAGTTTTCCTTAAGCCTCCTTTGAAGTGATCACTGAGGGAAACTCAGTGATTGCAAGATGAATACTTTTGCTATCTTAGTAAATTTTCCCTGGTGTATTTTGGATTTGGGGCCTTTCCCATGGTAAATGGAGGAAATGTAAATAACGAGGCAAACATTTCTCTAGCCATAGCCTAGAGCTGTGATCAGAACTGCTCTGGCTGTTGTATTAATTAGCATAAACAAATTGCTAAATTGTGTGCTGTGATAAAATGATGGATTACAGCATGGAAGAAATCATTACCTCATTGATTAGCAGCACATAGCTTCAAAATCACTATCCAAGCAAATTCTGAGGATTGTGGGAGCTTTGCAAATGTTACAACCACTGCCTTCCATAAGCAAGAAGCAGGGAATATTAATATATAAATCAAGAAAACTAAATTTTAACTATTAATATTGATTCTCAGATAATTTCTAACATTCACTGTAGCTGTTCATGTGGGGCTCCTGTTCTGTGTCTCCCTGTACTCACAGGGAGAAGGCTCTACCAGTGTCTGCTTGAGGCAGGGTCTGGCAGTTCCAGCATGCAGTACCACTGTACCATTAATGGCGTTTTTGCAGAAGTTTTGCTTTGAGTGTAGTGGGAATTTGGTGATTTTGTTTGTTTATTTTTGAAAGAAAATGTTTCCCTGCACTTACATATTGAAAGGATCTTCTGCCCAAAGTCTCTATAGTTCACTGGAAGCAACTGCTTCAAGGTATTCCCTCATGGTGGCTTTAATACTCCAAGCAGCCTCTTATTGCCAAAGCTAATAGCAGCAGGCTTCACTTCTTATTCAGCAGAAGTACTCGGTATTTTATAAAATTACTCATTTAAAAGGGCTTTCTTTTATTAGGATTATCAGGCCAATCCCATCCCTTTTCCCCACATCTCCCCCTTCTTGTTTTAAGTAAGATGAGACACTCAGCTTGAATATTAATACATCATTGTAACAGCAATGTGTTTCAGTAGTGGCTACCTTGTGTGAGACTGGGATACAGGGGCCCTCCCACAGCTCTGTGTCAGCACATACCCCACACGAAATCCCAGAGGATTCCCAAATTCATTGTCAGTAGAAGAGAAAATCAATAGCAGGCTGTGACTTCACTTTCTGACCTGGGTACTGCCACGGCAGAGCGGAGTGTCCCTACAGGCCTTGCTGTGGTTCCAACTGCCAGAAAGCACAACACTCCCAACCTCCCACGGGGGGAGGATAAATCCACTGTTGCAGGGACACCAGAGGCTCAGTCAGGATTGCAGAAATGCTCAGCTGGGTCCCTCCCCACCTCTAACCACGCTCAGGAGTCCTGACCGGAGGGATTCAGACAACAGCTCCAAGTGAAAAAGGCCAAGTTCCCACAGCTTGGAGCTGGGGAGGTCCCCCCTCACTCCCACACTTCCCTCTGCCTTTGCCTGCTGGCATTTCTAGCTCTTCCCTCCCACTGCACAGAAACTCTTTGCACCAGTTCCTGCACCTGCCTGTGCTTTTTATTTATTTCTCACATCATTTCACATTTGAAAATGTACTGATCTCCCCCATCAGCTGTTAGCCCAGTTTAGCTATTCTGATTATTTCACAGATCCCACAGCCAGGTCATTTAATCTGTTTCTGGCTCCTACAGTGGACTGGATGGAAGGAAGAGGAAGAGATCTGAAAAACATTAGCATCTGTTTTGCCAGAGGTGAATATCAGGGTTTCCCTCTGTTTTGCTGTCAGATTAAATCATGGACATGAAAACTACTGACCAGTGATTTCAGGGTCTGCATCTGTAAATGAAAGAGAGTTTCAATAAGAGGGTAATTTATTTCACTTAATTAAACCCACTGATTTGTGGTATGAATCCATTCAATAAAATGTCCTTTTAATAAGTGAAAGAATACCTTTCAGAAATGAAAAATTTGCAGTTGTGATCTTCAGTTCCCACTTCAGTTCTGCTGCAAGGCAGTTCTTGGAAATCAGAGACAAAGCATTCTACTACAGAGAGAGTCCATTTTATGAGTGTCTGGTGGCATACTTATCTGCCCACCACCTCTCCCCTAAAATCTAGCATCTCACTGGAATTCTTTTTTCTAAACTAATTAGGCAATTTTATACCTATTTCCAGGAGTACCTCTCAGGACAGTATTAATTTTAATAGCATCTTAAAATGACAAATTCAAGATGTGGCACTAACAGTGAATATATGTAGTTAATAGATTTTCTTCTTTCTGCTCTTGCTCAGCACTACATTTGTCATAGCAGTGGTCCTGTTTTGGCACCATTCTCATCCATTCTTTATCCACTGATTTTTATGTCATAACATATCAAGGGTTGGACTTGATGATCTGAGGTGTTTTCCAACCCAGCAGATTCTATGATTCTATGATATCTTTCACTAGCAATATCATTTCTGCATTGCCATACAGGCAATGTCGTACTTAACAAACTCTTCATAAACATTTGCACCAGCAGCTGTCTGTTAGACATCAAATGTTCTTTTCTGGAGGAGTCTGCAGTTTCCCCTACTGTAACAGTAAATCTTCTCCCAGAAACAGTCTTAGGCATATCCCTCACAATGTGTCTTAACTTCCACAAACAACTGTCACCTAACCAGAGGTAGGAAACTGTCCCCGTTCTTGGTCAGCCACATGGAATGTGCAGGCTGCAGCAGTGCTGGTGAGTTACCCAGCAGCCAGCCCCTCCACCAGACAGCCCCCATCAGACCCTCTCATAGCATAAGTCCTCATTTTCCTATTTTTAGTAGAATCTTCCCTTTTTTGCATTTGTTCAGGGAGTCTGGACCACTTGACCCAGTGGCTGTTTGAAGAGTAAGTGCCGTTTTGCAGTGACACAAAGCAGCACATAACTGCTTAAATTTGTCTTCCATTCTGGATTTGTTAGGAAAGCAGGTTTTTAAGACTAGGCTTGTGGGTATTTATACACATGGAGTTCTCACCTAGAAGCTATGCAAGAGCAGAAACAAAGTTTCCTGCCATTAGTCCCAGAATAATGTAGACATTGAAACTCTGAAACCCAGGTGGCACAGTTACATTTTCCAGCTCTGTTTGAGGAATTACATTTGAATACTTACAAGCTGGTAGTAGCCAAGAACAACACAAGACTGCAGAGTTAAAGCTACTTGCCGTGTCTCCAGCACACTGTAACTGTTCGGTTATCCACTAAACCACAACACTTGTGTTCCTTCTAGAGCCATCTGGAATTGGATCAATTGAAGAAAAGGAAACAAAACCACAGATAAGTCTTTATAGTACAAAACAATTGTATTTTACATGGTGCTGTTTCTCACTGGACCCTGGCAATAAAGTCTACAGCTGGAGATCTTATGCTGTCCAGCTGGGACAAGGAATAGGTACGAACAAGGATGGAGGCTGCAAAAGGGCCCATGTTTTCTTCTTACTGCTCAAAGTGCAAGGGCACAGTGTAGAGGGGAAGAAAAGCTGAGCTGGCAGGTGTGGGAACTAGTCCTCCGGAGGGTCACCCAAGGGAAACTGTCCTAGAGACCCTTGGGAAAAAGAGAGTGGAGGATTTTTATGTATGGAAAGAAAACACCTCTGTAGCTTCTGTGAGAGGAGGAAGAAAACAGCTGACCTGGCTGCAGGAAACAGGAGGAATGCACAGCAGTAAGGTGTGCATTGCCATGCAGGTTTCCCCTTCCTGGACTGGTTGCAACCCTCCCCAGCACCACCTGAGAGCAGCTGCCAGGAGCCAGGTAATGCTGCAATGAATCCACAGCACCTACAGAATCTACAAAGAATCCCCTACAGCAAAGAGGAGTTCAGGACACAGCATCCTCCTTAGGAAAAGCACTATAAAGTTGTGATGTATTAAACATTATAGTTGATGAAATCCTCATTCCATTGAAGGTGATGCCAAAACTACCTCTTATTTCAGTGGAGCAAGTATTTTTCCCATTCCACTGTCTCCCTGATCAGATCTCTGTTCCCTTTGCCACCCATTCTATTTTTCTGAAGCGCTCTCAAACATTTTCAGAGGAAATGAACTGATTTCATCTTTCTAGTTTTAACATTTCTGTAATATAATTGTATTCTTTGTCCTAAAAGGGAATTTTATCAGTATATTTTTCAGGTTTTCCATTTTGCACAGTTCATTTTTGTAAGAATCAATAAAGGTCATGCTATTTAAAAATGCAGAGCCCGAGCAGAGTGCAAAAAAGACCACAGAACTACTCAGTGTTGTCACAGAGATACATGCATTTTGGGTTTTTTTCAGCAGCAGATGGTACAGCTGACAACTGCAGAAGCAAAGGGCACAGCTGGGTTACATCTCAGGTTATGGAAAGCAACAACATCTACTATGTGTCACCTGTTTGGACTACATAATTCAACTTTCTCTGAGAACAAAGTGCTTCCCTTATGCATAGAAAATGGCTGTGTGTTTCCTATTTATGATAAAAGTGATGCCTCATACCCCAGTACGAGGACACAGAAAATCAAGGGCCTGTAGTATTAATAGACAGGCATGACATTCATAACAAAAAAGCAAAGCTTCCAGCCTCTAAGGTGTTTTCTACATTCTGGGATTAAAATCATTTTCATGAAAGATGCTAACCTAAGAAGCATTAATCAGTGTTCTGACAAAAAATGCAAGGCAATTTTCCATGGAAATGAGTATGTTTCAGTACTGCACAATTTCTTAAAGCAATGGCTGTGTTTTTATTGAGGATGTCAGCTAATGTGGTTTTGGCATAGCTCGAGCACTGCAGGGGCAGTGAGAGCTGGGGAAAACGGGTGCCCACGTGCCACACATCCAGGTGGCACCTTCCGGTGTCACCACTGCTCTCCCTCCCCATCTGGCTGCAGGGACAGTCAGTCATTCAACCCAAATGGAGAGGAAAACCACTTGTGGACCCGGGAAAAGAGTTAGCAAGCAAACCCAAAGAAAGGACACAGCAAGTTTTCAACCACTGAGCAGAAACTGCTGAATTTTAGATCACACTAATAGTATCTTTCTGGCTTTACTGTCCAGCACTGCTGAAAAGGGCTTTTTATAGCTCTGTTGTGATTCAATCTGTGCCAAATGCTTCCCAGTCTGGATTCCACCCCAGGTATTCTACTTCTGCACATTACTTGAATGCACTGACCAATATACACCAACACAGATAAGGAACATCTGCAGAGAAGGATATTCCTGCATGCAGAGCAAACAGTTGATGCTGTCAGATGCTCTAATCTCTGCACCAGTTCTGGGCATTCAGAGCAGCTGATAATGCAATTTGGTGTTTCCCTGGAAGCAGGGAGAGGGCATGCACTTTCAGAGGAATAGATGCCATGACTGTAAGAGCACCCCAAAGTTCAGTCCCACCCCCTTATTTGTACTGTATTAAAGATACTCTGTGTGCTTTCTGTCAGGGATTTTTCTGCATGCTGGTGATAATGTTGCCTTGTTCAGAGGGGTCAGAAAGAACAGTACAGAGTATTTTCCAATTAAATGGTCAGAATTACTTAGCTGAGTCCTTTTATTGAAAAAATAAAAAGGTTGCTTAACATTTCAGCAAAACCAGATCTCTTTGGTTTGATTCAGGCTTGCATCTAAATGCAAAAAGGGCAAGAGTGGGAATGGCATCCTGTCCTTGGTGTGGGAAATAAACCCAAAATTGCAGTTACGTCTTTCTTAACTACTCCAGGTTTTAACTCCTGATGTCATAGCTCATACCCTCTGCCTGCTTTTTTGGTTTTTCCATTTGGTGTATACACAGTCTCAGTGATACAGCACTCCCAGCTTGCTGGGAAACTGCAGGACTGTGCACAGCTTTGGAGAGGGTCCAGAAAACTGTACAAAATAGCAATGAGATTAGACACAAGCAATAGGATACAAATATCTCACACTAAGGCAGTCCAATCACTATCTTGTTATGCTTTATATATAACTAATGTTAGTAACTATCAAAAGGGTAACACTATACTATTAGACAATAGTTCTCTATCCCTAAATCTGAGAGTTGATACCAAGTTCATGGAGGCTACTATTGGTTACGAAAAATGACAAGGAACAACAAAGCAGGATTTTCCTCCCTAACTCGTGCCTGGGAATGTCCTTGGCCTCTGGAAATTGGGAAAGCAAGATCTCTGTTACTACAGCATTGAAGTCTGGGCTGGAGCACCCTGGGCATCTTTCTCAACCAGAAATCAAGCAAACGGCCTGTAATCTCCAAAGAAATACGTATCTTTATTAAAAACTTTAACTACCATTTGGTGCATCTAAAAGCTTAAAGGGCAACACATGTATTTTAGTGGCCCAGTGACTCTGGAGCCAGCACTGTCTGCAGTGGTACCAGGAGGAAGGGCTCCAAGATTGCATCCTCTGCAGTTACAGAGTAAGACCCTAAATTCCCAGTGACAGATCAATGGAGTGACTGGCACTGCAGGTATTTGAGGAACTGCAGAGTTGTTGTTCCTCCCTGTTTTCTCTGTTGGATGGAGAAACTTTTTGAAAGCAACTGAGACTGTGCAGTAGATGGATGATGTCTTACAGAGTGGGGTAAGAGCAGGAAGCAATAAATTGGATGACTAGATTAATACCATCATTAAATAATAGTGTTATGTATTTCAGAGCCTCATTTTGCAGAGCTCCAGACCTCTCATTTTGTGCTCTTGATTCACTCTCTCCTTATAACAAGCCTGTACCTTACCTTGTGCTATCCTGTCAGACGTTCTTGAACATTCCTCTTCCTGCTAGCTAAGGATGGACAATAATGGACAACTAACTCTAACTACCCAGTGTGATGCTATCAGATGCAGCACGGATTTAGCAATAATCATTATGTGCCATCAGCATTCATTCTGTCTGAAGGGCCCTTTCTGCCTTTGTGTGCACTTGTGCAAGCAGCCTGCCAGGAGGGCCATGGCAGGAGGGCACGGGGGACTTGACTCAACATAAGCACTTCATTGGAACAGCTTCCTGATAACCTTGTTAGGAGAACAGCTTCCTGCTAAACCTAGGACAGCTGTTTCACTGAGGGGGACACCCTCCCCCTTGCTCTGAAGATATGAAGGCAATGCTGCTCAGGCTGGGGTGCCACAGCCTCTGGGATGCAGCCACTGCATATTGCAGTGCAGAGGGGAACAGAGACAGTCAAAAGCACCTTCAGGGACCACAGCGGAGCTTTTCTTAGCCTTGTCCTCACCCCAGTGGGATGCAGGAGTGGTCTCCTGTGTCTGAGGAACTCTGTGAGGTAAATCCCATTCTCCAGCTGAAATCAGCAAAAGCTATGATGGCTCCTGTTCTCTACCACTCCCTAAAATGTCCAGAGAAGCTGTCCCGAGGAGAAATGCCTGGGGCACTTTCAGATATTTGCCTTCTAAACAGATTTGACTGGACTTGAGGTGCCCATCACCCTTCCTCCTAATCTCCCTGAAAAAGGCTCCTGACTCTGAGCACCACATAACCATAATAAATGCATTTGCTGGAAGAAATTAAACAACAACAGGTGTCCTTCAGAGCCCTCAATGACTGTTAAAGGAATTTACATTTGTGAATAAACAGCAGTAGAAATTGTCTGACAGCTTTTCATTATTAAAAGTAAGACCCTGCTTAATCCTGCCGATGTCAGTGGGACCCAAGATGACCTGCTAAGTGCCGGTCACCAAAGTTAATGTTGTGTAAGGGACTATAAACAGAAGCAGCCCATTTAAAAACAAAAAATAGTATAAAAATATTTTGGAGCTGTCTTTGTGGCTGTTGAAGCCAATGGCAAAATCCTACAGCTCTCAGTGAAGCAATAAAGCAGAACTTTTAGAGACTGTCTAACATCACTGTGGAACATCACAGTTTTAGGGACTACACTCAGAAGAAGTTTGGTTCTGTACAGCCATTTGTGCTCCACCAAACAGCGCCTGAAGCAGAAGCTGCAGATCCACCTGGAGAAAACTCCTTATCTGCTCCATAGCCTCCCTATCACCTTGACAGACCTTTTTTCCCTCTGTCTGGAGAATGAGGCCGCTGCTGTCATCTGTACTTCTAATACACTTTTAAGGCTTAGTACACTTGGAAAGTTCCTCCCTGGTGTCATTGTTGAATTACTCAGTTTGAGGAATAAGATATCCCACAATGCCATGATTTTGAGTGAGACCTTAAATTCACAGCTTGATGACTTAGCAGAGAGCATATACCACCTACGCTCAATGAGGCTCACTGCGAGCAGTGTTAAGGAAGATAGGGAAGGGTTTATGCTGACTAGCTTTCCTTTGGGTTTTTTCCCCCTCTTTATTTTATAGCTACTCAAAAGTCAAGGATTGATAGGAAAACAATGCATTTGCAGCAGATTTGTCAAGATGTAAAAATATTGATTCTTGAAGAATCTTGTCCTCTCCAAGTGTATAAGTAAGTCCAAGTTAAAATCAATAGGGATAAATTAAGACTTCTCTAGCTATATAAATGTTACAATAAAAGAGCCTTTAATGCATAAAAGCCCGGTACATCAGATGACAAAAATAGTTTAAACTTACTTTTTACTTAAATTTTAAAAGACTAGGTAAAATGTCCATTATCTGCCACCCTAAATTTTGAACAGTAGAGTACGTTGTTTTTCAGGAGACTATTTTCCAGATACACTATTTTTCCAGACTACCAAGAGTCCTTTCAATGCTTGTTATCCTCACATGGTCACACTCAGCCTCTGCTGTACCAACATGCAACTGAGCAGCTACTCCTTGAGGGAGACACTTCTGTCCCAGGAGTAGAGAAACACCAGTCAGAAAAGGTTTATACCCTGTTTTGTGGCCATCTCAAAAGGTGTCCACCT
>JAOXXN010000205.1:14923796-14936783 GCA_026770055.1 Myrmophylax atrothorax
GTCAATAGTCCAAACTCCAGAGCCACACCCCCCCCACAGAGATGCCTCTGAAGAGCATGGAGGGTGTCAGTGCTCAGGACTGAGCCCTCCTGATGGAGCTTCTCATCAGAGCTGTTCACCAGTGTGATTTAGAGATGGGATCACCCTGTTCTGAGCCTTTTGGCTAAGATGCCACTGTTAGGGTGATATGTCCTCAACTACTCCTTCCATGTTGCATGAGACATTGTCCTTCAATAACATCTTTGCTAATCCTGGACCTGTATTACATTTCTTCCCATCTTGTTTTCCCCTTCCTGTTTTTCAGTAATTCTACCAAGTTTCAAGGAAAGCTCCTAGCTTGATCAAGTAGTCCTTCTGCATCTCTCAAATTATTTTGTCTCTGTGGTGTCTGGCTGAATTAGGCTAGAGATCACAGAAGAGTAGGTTTTCCCATGGAGCAGCAGGTACAGCCACTACTCTGACCTTATCCCACATTTGCTGGAGACTTTGGCCTGCTACTTTCAAATGTCTCCTTGTCTCAGATCACTAAATGAGGATAGTTCTGCCTCTTATGCACTTTTTTGATACCAATATGAATTCTATGAGTATTTTCATATATATGAAACTCTGCTGGTGAGCTGGAGAAACACTCTGGATTGTTGTGAATATCCTGTGCCTGCCCACAGAAAGAAAATGGGTGGTTAGCCCCATAGTTGCTCTGTGAGCTCGGATGTGGTGGGTGTTGGAAGAGATAAGCCAAAAGTTCATTCCCCAAGTGCTGCCTGACTGACCAACAACCTCACATTCAGCCAGGACAGTCTTGTGAGAGAAGGTCGGCAGCTGTTCCCCTTGGGTATGAGAATAGGTTGTTTAAATACTTATGACGGGCCTTCACACCATGCATTTTTGCAACAGTTAAGCTATTCATGAGAAGTCGCTCAAAGGAGACTTTTCAATTGCTTATGTGAGATGAAGCATTTGGCAACCAGACAGAGAGAAACAGATTTTTTTAGGAGATCCTTTATCCCCAAAGTGCAATTGTTTTGTCACACATTTCTTTCAGTCTCTCAAGGTTGAAAAGTTTTTGGCAGCAATAACTGTAGAGCTTGCAAAAGACATGGTTTCCAGCACAGTTTGTCAGATGAACCTAATGAGACAGATCCTTGGCAGCTGTAAACGGGTACGACTCCATTGACAATGGGACAGCAAGACCGATTTAGACTGTGGAAGATAAGATCCAATATGTTTTAAACTTGGAGGGTAGAGTTATAGCTCTGAACACAGTTTAATGGCTCGTTCCTTTACTGATTCAGTACTCTGTATGATGCCACTGCCACAAAGTGTGGTAATGGGATATTACACCATTGCAATAGTTTTGGTTGGCTTCTTCTTTTTTTCTCATCTTTTTTTTTCTTTCTTTCTTTAAGTATTCATTGAATTGCATGTAAATAGAGTTCTTTTACAATTCTTTATATAAAATGACTTTTTAATGGTATTTTTTGTTGTATCTGCTCCAGTTGATGATTAGACCTGAGAACAGGAAACTTCATTTACTACACTTTCTTGACTTGAGGCTGGTAATGGTCCTGGTGACCAAAGGACTCAACACATGCAGAAGCGGAAACCAACAGTCTGATTTGTATAAGTTCAATTGTACTATCATGAATGCAAAAAAGTAGTTTCTCAGCTGCATGGAAACTGTGCTATCATAAGTAGCACAGAAAAAAATTTCCCTCCACAATAAATGAAGTTTTACAGCCTGTGTCGTGCTGGACATGATTTCATGACACTATTGTATCATTTCTACCTGATAGATGGAGGATCTAAATATTTTATTTGACATACTCGACATTCACACCCAGAAGACTCACATACACATGACCAAACCCAGGCATTTCCCTTGCAGGCCCATTTCTGCCCAGTTGCATGCAGACCAAAGCAGGATTTGACACTGCAGCTTTGTGCTCACTTCTGCTTTAAAGATTTACACAAACAGCTGCAAACAATCCTAAACTGACAGGCAGGAATAGTAAATGCAGGGGTATTGCACACACAGTGAGAAACCCAGGGCCAAGCTGTCCAGGTCCAATCATCCTGTGTTACTCACTGGCAATACATACCTAGGAAAAGTGAGCTCTGGGGCCCAATCTCCTCACCTGAGGAGGCAGAGCTCCCATCCTCATGGCTTTTCCTTAGTAGCAAGGAAATAGTCAGGTCCTGAGTGTTAAGCAGAAATCAAAAAAATGTTTTTCATATTTGTTAAAACTCAATAGTGAGCAGGCTCTCTAAAGAGTCATTAAGTGCTCTTTACACAAAATTTAATTTAACTAATTTCTTTATAAAATTCTCCATACAGAGCTTCCCAAAATGTTTACTGGTGCAATAAGCCATTACAGGGATTGTGTTAAGTCATTTGCCTCCAGACAAAATAGACATTTTAGAGTATTTTGATGTCTGCTGTCTAATAAATGAAGTGCTACAATTCTAAACTTAATATCTGCCATCGCCATTATTTTTCCTTGCTTTACATCTTCCTAGAGGTTCACCATGACACAAAAAGATAAATTGTTGTAATATTTTCTGCACACAGGGCAACATTTATTTTTTCTTCCAAGTTTGTCTTTCAGGATGACTTACTGTAGGTTGCCTTTTTTTCATTTTCCGAAGTATATTTAGTTTATAAAAGCTTGACCTCTAATTAGAGCCGAGAAATGTTCTGCAATAAAAGAGAAGTGTGGATTTTTGGACAGAATCCCACTGAATGTGAATGGACCCTGTCCTTGAAGAGCCTAACACACTTGACACTTCTTAGTTTATTTAAAGCATTGATGCTTTTGAATGTGAGCTAATTTATAGTTATTCCTTTATTTGTGATTATTCTAAATGAAAACTTGCCAATGTCTTATACTATGGTATAAACACTCCCCGTCCCCAGCAAGGACATTTTAATGGATGCACTTGAGAATCATGGCTGCTCCTTCTAGACTGGACACTTTGGCAGCTCATCATTAGTTTACAACTAACTGAAGAATTCAAGTTTATCATCAGTTGCTGAGCCTGCAGTTTGTAGCAGAAGACCCTGTAGTCTCTGAGACTGTGTCCATCTTGTGCCAACACATGGACACATCCTCATGCCCCCTTTGGAAAGGACCCCAATAGTTACCATTTGTCCTCCATTTCACTCCACCCTTTAGTTGCCATTGCCATCACCAGCTCTGCAGTGTTAGAAGACATTTCAGTTGGGATCACCAGACTCTGCCAGTGCCAAGACACTGAAGGTCTCTTTGGCCTTAAACGAGGGTCAGAGAAGCAGACTGTAAAAAAGTCCATTTCATGATCTTATTTTCTCGTCTCACTCTTGCCATCTAAATGCCAGCAAAAATGAATGCATTACCTCAGACATGCTTCCTTTTTCTCCATGTAGAGACCTATTTCTGTGGAGCTGTTTAACCATTCTAGCTGCATTCATTCATTCATTCATCACACATTATGTCACTTATCTCTCAGCTTTTTGAAGCATTACAATTTTAAGACTCATATTGTATGAGCTGTAAATATATTTGCTGCAGTTTCCCTGCTATTGAAAATAAAACTAAGAGCTTGGAAATGGAAAAACACTAAGCCCAAGCACACTTTATACAAACAGTATCATACTACACCAATGATACTCTGGAAAAAACATTGCAAAAGTTAACTGAGTTTCAATGTGTGCTCACTCAGTACATACAGTTTAAGAGTCTTCCTTTACAAAGAATGCCAAAGTCTCAGCTCTTAAATGTTGCCAGAGTATAAGCCAAAAATTTTCCCTTTCTGTAACATGCTGTGGTCCTGAAACTGATGCTAGAAATGATTCATTATTACCTGTTTCAGGGCAGCGACATCAGAATTTTAAAACTTCAACAAAATCTAACCCTTCTTAATGAAATATCCCAATGCTCACCCATAACAGTGTCAGCTCTCTCAGCAATCTTTTAATTCAAAATGGATTGTCTGTCTCTATATTTTGGGATTAGCTGACTACACACATCAACACTATCAATGTATAATCACGGCTTATGAAGCCAATTTGCTAAAAAGTGACTTTACACAAACAGAGGCGATGTTTGCATGTCTCGGTATCTGGTATGTGCTCAGCTGCACTGGAAGTGTGTTCTGAATAAATGCAGGAAGGAGATGGCAAGAGCACCAGCGACTGAGTCATGCAAGCCCTAATGTGTTTGCATAAAACCGACCTGATTGGCTCCCTAATGACGTACACCTCAAGTTTCCACTGATTGCATCTGCTTCTGCATTTGAGTCCGGATATGCAACCTCAACACTTACGGACTTATTTCCATAGGACCTCTAGGAAAGGATAGATAAAACTTATTAAAAATATGAGTCCCCCATGGAACTGTCTGGGTCAAAAGGAACCTAGGGATGTTCCTGTTCCTTCATCCTGGGAAGCTCACCATCCCCACTCTGTCAATCACATCAGTTAGGATGGGTTTTACAGGTTCGTCTTACCCAAAGGTCCCTGTCACCCCTGCAGGCACTGCCTCCTCCGTACATCAAAGTCACGTCCTGAAAAGCTCAGCATGTTCACTGCATTGGCTAAAGCCACACTTTGCAAAATCTGAAAGGGCTGCTCTTCCCTTTGCCTCTTTGTCAGTGTCTACAAGGAGACTAAATGAAAATTAGGACAAAAATAATAATTTTCTGCAAAGCTCCATTTGAAGGATCTCATCTGTGGTGTTTGGCTCTCAGTGGTTGAGCTAGTGCACAAAAAAATTATACCAGAGCCAAGGTCTATCTTATCTCTAAGAGAGAGGAACACTGGCCTTTGTATTGCAGTGGTATAATGAATGGAAGAAAATACATACAGAAGAAATTACCTTGAGCCTGTGGAGTTTCTTTTATTTTATTCAACATTTGATTTAACTTACTGCTTTCTAAATGTACTGTGGTACTCTTCTTTGGTTTTGTTTTGATTTTTTTTTTTAAACCCCTTCCACTGTCAGTCCTGGAAACATAGGAAATGTGTAAGCAGAATGCTAAGAAAATGATGCAGTGAAGTATTTGGAGCAAGACTGCACTTTGATATGAATAACTGGGATTAGCCTCAAGTTACGAGATAGGAAAATGCAAGCAAATAACAAACTCATTGTCATTTGCTTTTCCCCTTTAGTTATCTTGCTAAAAATTCATTAGTATGGGGATTGCTGAGAAAGTCAACACCCTTCCAAGAAAAGGGACAGCAAAGGTGTCAGGATTAGCCAGTTTCTATTATTTCTGCTTGATTAAGTAGATTAAGGCTGGTGATCATGCAGTGCATCACAACAGGGCTCCGTTTTTTCTATTTCTGCTACTAAGAGCTGACATTTACAGCCTGCTGGAGTGCAGGACCCAGCTCCCATCTACTGTAAACTGGTACAACTCCACTGACTGCAGTGGTGAGTACTGGCTCATACCACTGGAGCACTGGCTATAGAAGTCACGACAGGTGCTTGTTGGAATCCCCATCTTTTATTTCCAAACACTGGGCTAGTGATGACTGATCTTTTCATCTCATCAGTACCAGACAGCTTTGCATAAAGTGGATGTTTTCACTTTTTTGCTCCTTGGGTTTTTCTAGGTTTGAAAGTCTCCCTTAGTGAGAGCAATATATCATCAAGGCTACCGAATCTCTTTGAAGAGTAGCAGCACTCGTGCTCAGGATTTAGGATTCCACCAGGTCAGTCAGACTTTATTTGGAGAAACTTAATAGAACAAATATTAGTTATTAATGAGCTTTACTCTTGAGAACCTCACTGCACATCTGATACAAGGTCTGGATGGATCATCCATCAGGTATATTCATTTTAACACTGAAAACTACTTCTAGAGTGGAAACACAATAAAAAAGGATATGCAGCACAACATTCCTCACTTTCAGTAATTTTATTTACCAGCTCATCGTGCCACCATATTAAACTATGTTAATGGCACCTAATGGGGGGAACAGAGAAAGCAGGGTAATACCCTTAGCTAAGCTGAGCCTGACCACTTGCATTGTCAAACTTCATGACCGAAAGACTAACTTGAGGGACGGCTCTCAGGACAAGCAGCAACATCTCTCTATACTGTCTAGTCATTTGAACCATATTGACAAGTGAGTGATCACACTTAGGACACCACTACCTGGTGGTAATCACACTTTCTTCTAGACAAATCTGAGCATTCGAATGAACATTAAGCTAATTTGATACACATTGATTGAGGATGAGGCTAGAGACAGTCATCCAGTTTCTCTGTACTTCAGCTTCCCATTTGTAAAATGGATATCATATTACTTTGGGGGTGATGCAAGGACAAGCGAATTTCAATTTGCAAAGATCTTCATAACTGTTACTGATGGGAATAGGAATAACTGCAATACAGCTGTGCCCCTGACCGGGACAGCACACAGGGCAGCCTCCCCCATGGCAGCACATGCAGGATGTGCTTCAGAGTGCCCTGTGCCCAGGAACAGGTCACATCCCTGTAAACCCCACCAGAATACAGAATATGTATCTAACAGCTCTTCTTTATACATGTTTCTCACTGTCTCAGTGCTGTATATACAACTGAGAGCTGTATATACAGCTATACCCGAGAGCTACAGATATAGGTAACTCCAAAACCCACAGCCACCTCTGTCCTATCTTAATTCCCCAAACCATCACTGTTCACTTCATTGCACACTGGGGTGCTCCATCTAGATATGTTTTCTGATTAGAATTAGACTCTATTCCTATGTATTTGTAGAAAAATAGGTCCATACTAACAGATGGGTTTACTCATTCTCATGAAGACTTGGTAACACTGTTTACCTCCTGATCTTCTGAAATACTATTTAGCATCCAACTAACACCACCCACCTGAATGAAAAGGTAATTAAATCAGCATACAGACACATAAACATAGCTCTGTTATTAAGTCACTGCTATATTATTAGGTCAAACCTACCAACTACAGAGTATTTTCACGTTACATGTAGACCCTTAACTTACACTTAGATCTGCACAGAATGAATCAAGAATTAATTCCTAAAAATAATTGGGCAACTCTAAGACAGGAATTATTTCCATGCCTTCAGAGGAGTTATCTATCCTCAGCTGCACCAGCTGATGCATCAGCTCACTGCAGTTACTTATGGTTGTGAAACTGCTGAATAAAAGGCTCCAGAGAAAAATGTCCCAGCACACTCCTCAATTATTTCAAAAGTAGCACTGTAAATCAGCAAGACAATCTACACTGGATTTTAGGCTGAGCAGATCCTTAGCTTTGTGTTAGCTCATTAATGCAGGGAACATCCAGAGTGTGACTGCTCTGTGTATTTACTACACAGGTTGAAAAAGCATCTTATATGCTGCAGATAACACTGCTCTGGAGTTAGGCTTTCTAATAACCAGTTTGGCTTTGCAAAGATACATGAGAGCTATAAACTATGATAATACCTGCAGAATCATCTTTTATTATTTTTCCTTCATAGCAAAGCAAACTCAAGCATATGAGTATATACAAGAGGCAATAAAAATGGGAACAGAATATAGGAGGCTCTTATGAATCAAATTAATAAATTAATCTAAATCTATGCCCACATTGTTATGCTGATGTATGCAGATTTTTTGGTTCAGTTATGATGCCAGCAGGTTACTTACTGGTTCCCAAACTGGGCTATTGTTCTCCACCAGGCATTACTGAATTGTTTGGGTAGGTGTTGCAATCCAAACCCAGGTAGCTGCAGTGATGCTCACATGAAGCTACTCCAGACCACAGACTGTTTTGAACTCCTTTCCCAACAGTGTCTCATCACCACAGCACTGGCTTCCAAACATCACAGCAACAGAAGCAAAACTCAGCTTTATGTTGGTGCCAGGAAGAGAATGGCAGGGGTTGAGTTGGGTGAGGTGTTTCTTTGGGAAGCTGTTGGAAAAAGAGGGCTAGGAAGACTGAGTGGGATTTTTGAGGGGGGCTGTGGAAGGGTTTAGAAATAAGTGTTTCTGAATCCTCTCTTCCTTCCTTGCTGTTCCAAGCATGAGACATTTCATACCATCATAGTCCTACACCCAGCCTGGCACCAGCATCCTCTGCAGTGAGACTGGGAAAGGACATAGCCAGGAGGGGGGACAAAACCCTGGAGATTTTGGTTCCTGGAAAAAGGGGGAAAAGGATGAAGCAAGCACTAGGAGCACCAGTGGGAGCGTCCCACTCCTCTCTCCTCATTTGGCAGAGGGCTGTGGCATCTGAGGACAGGGCTGAGTTCTTTCCATCCCTCCCCATGACCCATTCTCCACTGCTGAGGGTGAGGAGACAAGTCCTCTGCAGTCTGTCAGGCCTGGCTCCAGCCTCCTCTGACCAAGCTTTGGACCAGTTCTGTTCCCAGTTCCATCTTGAAATATGATATTCAGAATGACATAACTGAATTCATGTCCAATCTATCCTAACCTCATCAATGATTAAACAATAAAACTTACTATTATTGCTCCTCTATCTAATCCAGTAGGCATCGTAATGAAATAGCGTGTCTGGAAGAAACGAAAACAATTGAGCAGCTGCAGACAGAGGTCCAGAGCAGGGATGAAAGCCCTACCAGGGTGTTTAATGAGAGTCTGGGTTACCACTTCAAAGAGCTTCATTCTTCCAGGCTTCTTGGCTCCCTTGGCATCTGGCACACAAGGACATCGTTACCAGTTGCCAAATGCTGGTTGTAAGCACAAAGTACAAATGAGCGCAAGCGATGGATCAGAGTGGCTGAGGTGCTGGATCCTTCCCATCTGCAGGTAACAGCCACCCCAGCACTTTGAACCATGATGGTCTGGGGGCAGAGAACTGGCTCTTCCTCCAGAACAGCTCAGCTGGGACCTGACAAAGCCAGGAGAAGGTTTCAGCTTTTGGTTGCCACCAGCACATCCCAGTATAGCTGCTGTCGAGATCGTTAGGGGAGATGCTCTGGTGTATCTGAGAATATTCCATGATAAGGAATTGCCAGTGAAAACACTTCACCTGTGGAGAATGCTTCCCTCTTTTTTCTGCCAGATTTTCTTGGCATGCTGTACCTCTTGACTTTTCTTTCAGTCATTTTGGGAGTGTTGGGCATTTAAGGACAAGGAGGAAAAGTCAGTACTGTGCTACTTTGGCAAGGCTCTGAAGCTTGCCTTCAGTTAAAACCTTCCAATAGCTCAACCAACACAAGAAAACTTTCATTAAAATATTGCCAAAACACAATTCATTCTTTTAAAACATCATATCCATGTTAAAAAGAAAATTGATGCAGAATTGTTAGTGAAATCTCTACATCTCAAATATAAAACTAACACACCTTTTTCAAATTTTCTAGAAATTTGGAGGAGGTTGAATTAAAATTCCTGGACCAAAATCCCTCCTCAAATCTGTTACTCTGTGTAGCATTCTAACCACAGGCTCTCATCACCAGCCATCATTAGATGCAGCCCAGGCAGCAAATATTATTTGCATAGTTGGCATCAGCAAAATCTGAACCTCTTCCTCTAGCTCACAGCTAATGCCATGGAAAGCCAGTGCAGAGCATAAAGCTGCTTCCTTACACATCTGCTTTGTTTTGGTTCAGTTTCATCCTATTATTTCCCACAATCACATGGTATAATTATCTGATCTATAATTTATGCTGCTATTCAGAGCAGTATAAATAGTTTACTTTATTGCTAAAGGAGCACAGCATGTCCAGATAACATCAATATTTTATTTATCTGGTTTTGTCTGTATTTGGTTATCTGGGTGCTTATTAAGTATGGAATTATTATAATAGCTGAGAATAAATAGCAACTGAAAGGAAGCAAAAATAAGACTGGAAACAAAATATGTCTGAAATAGTGTCTGCTCTTTCTGTCCTTCTGCCTGCCTGCCAAGTGCCTTAAAAAAAGAGCATTTTCAGGGAATTTCCAAAGAGCTAACCTCACCTCCATGGTAGCAGGGAGAGGGTGGGTTATTCTCATTAGTGGTGTCTCTCACATTTCTAGAAACTGTAACGGCTTTGTCTTAACCAGCAGGTCTTAATTGAACCACTTGCATTTTCAGGGTTCTTAAAAGCAAATTAAATCCTTCAGGATGTTGGTTTTAGTCACCAATTTAAATTCCATCATCTTGATAGTGATATAAAATTCAAGCAAGAAAGATGGTTTAACAGGTTTCCTTGAGTTGAAAGGAACGTCATACGAATAGATTTGTTTACAAGAAGTGAAACAACTTCCTAATTTATTAAAAAGTGACTCGGATAATTAAACAAAAATTGGAAAATTCTGTGTTGGTTCAATTTTATCTTAATACAGGGAGAGCATTAACACCCCCAGTCTTCTGACACATTACATAGTGATGGTGGCTTCTGAAGCATTTAGTTTTTAATGTGGATTCCAAGTTAAGTGGGCTAAATGCATGCAGAAAGTAGCAGAAAATTTCAGAAAGTTTATGAGCCTGATCTTGCATTGCTTGTGCATCATGAGCTTGAGCAGATCCAATTCCATGTGTAATTCTATTATACTAATTGTTCAATCATATTTACTTTGGACGATATAGATGGAAAAAGAAAGATTATTCTCTGATAGAGGGGAGAAGGAAACACAACCAGCACCAACAACTTGCTATTCAGTTGTTCAGTTGTTGTCTCATCAGCACAAAAAAATAAAGTATGTGAATAATAATGCAGGTACAGAACATCAACATATGATTATGCTACAGCCATACACCCTTGCTCAAAAATCAAGTAACTTTTCCCTTTTGCATAGAGACTTCTTTTCAGAAACATAATGATGCTCATACAGAAATAGCAATGGGTAATTTTCACAGAACTCATCCTGCAGCTGCTCAAATTTTGTCAAGTTTTAAGAGAGAATCTACAGGGGGTTTTCAGTGTTACAGCTAATGGAGAAGTAAGAGAGGAAAAGGTGCAGATCCAACACTGACATAATGACAAATTATACCAAATATTTTGAGTCACTTGCTTGGCCATGGAGTTGGTTAAAATTCTGAGCAATTAACTTATTTTTTTAAAAAAACCCTAAATAGCCTGTAAAGAAATGCAAAAAATTCACCCTTAAAATCATTTTTCCTTGATTCCTTTCCCTTCTACCTGATTTTCACAGGCTTCTCCAAGCCCCAGTCCCTTCCCTTGCTCTCCAGGTGATGATACATTGTCACGGCGCTCCTGTAGCAGCACATCATCTTTCATGCCGCTGTACAAGCACCATAAAGGCAGCATCCCTGAGTGGGACTGCTGTCATGAGGTGACATAAATAATTACAAGGATTGCTCAGAAAAGAAATTTCAACTCTCACAGTCCCTTACCTTCTCTTCAAGAAATAAAGGCAGTTCTGAAAAAATATGACTAATATTATTTATGTTCAATCTTATGCATTTGTGGGGTTTTTTTTTCATTTTACCCATATTTTCTAATATTCAATTGTAGTGTTCCTATAGCCTATGTAATATAAGGTGCTTAAAGAATGAAAGAGTACCAAAGAGAGCCATTTTCTGGGACGTTATACAGGCTTGTGCAGGTAGCCCATCATTACCACAGTTGGCATTACACAGTTCCCATCCCACTAGAATATTCAAGTACAAAGTATGTAGGCAGCAAAATAGCCATCCTGCCAGCAGGCCATTAGTTAGCTCATGCCAGACACACATACATTATTTGTGGCAGGCTTCTACTTGGAGAATAATGATAAAAAAGCTTGTGATGAGAACAAGCCCCAAATGGTCCATCACTAGGAACCATATGGCTTGCAAATACTTGGGTCAGCCAGCCTGGTGTGCTGGATTATACCTGGCACCAGCTGGATAAAATACTGAGGTCTTGTGCAAAATAACATGATTTATTTGAAGAAAGGTAATGTTCAACTTCCCTAACATCAGAAAGCTTCCGAGCAGAGGGCCCCTGTGAACCCAAGACTTAGAGACTTCACAACCAAGAGCTACACCTTGTCTGTGAGTGGATTAATTCAAATTGTTCTCACCTGTAGCCTGGATGTACTCAGAAGTTCCAAATAAATCCTTTGCACAGTAGGTCCTACAGAAATACACAGGGAACAGAGACCCAAGTCTGATCTGCCTGAATTTAATCCAGAACCAGGAATGCTGGTGCCAAACCATCCTGGTGGAAATCAATCATTTAGGCTGGGAACTTGTCTGGTTGCATCCACAGTCCCCCACACATACATGCACTGTGCACAGAGATACACAAGCACCACTTAAACCCCCAAATCTGTACTGAATACTGAAATCTATAGAGTCAATACAGAATACAGGGCAGGGAAGTGCTTTATAGGCTCTTAAAATGATTACAGGGACATGTTCCATTACAGAAAACTGAGAGTGTGTATGAAAACAAAACCTGAGCTTCTCACTGAGAGGATTTCTCTCAGTTGCCCAAGCAGAGCTCTGCCTCTGCTCAAACAATGGTGTTCAGAGGCAGCAACAACTGCCACACAATTGATGGGCTCAAGAATAACAAGCTGACGAGTGGGTTTGGCATCCCCACAGCCAGAGCCCAAAGATTTATTGCTCTGGAGTGGTGCATGTCAGTCTTCTCTATCACTGGAGTCCCACAGCAGATTTATACATGATGACGTTAATTGCAAAGGAATAAAGCCACACATTCTCCTCACAACTGGGGTTCTCAGCATCTCACTGGCCAGCCCAGCAGCCACTGCTCTCATCAGGGCAGGCACCTGGCAATGAGAATAGCCCTACAGAGAAACGGGGTCACAGATGGGCTCTTGTTGAAGGATGCTCTAACCCAAGTGCCAGCTACGGCTGAGGAATCTATTAGTCTTCTACAGATCTAACACAGAGTCCATTAAATGCACCTCTTCCCTTCCTTTTCATGACCCTTCTTTATATGCCTAAAAGAAGATAAGCTTCCCCCTTGTTATTTAGTTTACTCTGCAGAGAAAGAAGAGAGCCCTTTCCCTGCTTTACACAGTCCTTTTTTTCTGTAACATAACCTGGCTTTGGTCCAGTTGTTTGAGCCTT
>JAOXXN010000205.1:14960617-14990966 GCA_026770055.1 Myrmophylax atrothorax
GCTCGCCGCCGCCGCGGAGCGTGCGAGGGGCGGGGGGCGGCGCGGCCGGGGTGGCCCGTGCGGCGGAGCGAGCGCCGGCAGCGGGGAGATAGCGGGTCCATGGAGCACAACCACCTCCACCTCCACAACGGTTCCCTCCTGGCGCACCACCGCTATGGCTGCGGCTTGGGGTACGCACCTGTCGTCTACTACAGCCTCCTGCTCTGCCTCGGGCTGCCGGGTGAGTGCCGCGGGACGGGCGAGGCTGCGGGGCCCCGGCACCGCCCGCCGGAGCGGCTCCTGCCCGCTGTGCGGGACAGGGCGGGATGAGCGCCCGCGGCGTCCTCGGGCTGTCCCGAGCTCCGGGCACGCTGCGTCCGTGTGCCCGGCGGACTGAACGCGGGCGGTTCGGGCAGCAGCTCCCCGGGAAGCATCTCCCCGCCCGGCGCGCCGCCGTCCCGGCGCTGCCTCCCTCTCCGGGGTTTGCCCCTGCCTCCCCTCGCACCGCTGCTGCCGCCGCTTTCCCACCCGGCCTCGGGCACCCTGACTTTGAACTTGACAATACAGAGTCAGCCTGTTGTGAAGTTCTGCCATTATCACTTTGGTCATGTGAGTACCAGAGCAGTACGCAGACGGACGGGTCTGGTCCCCACCGATCGCCTGCCGGGCTAGCAGCAAGCACAAGTGTAGCTGCCGAGTTTCTGGGGTGGGGATCTCTGCCTTATGCCTGGGGTAGGAGTAGCTTTAGGAGGCACATGCCACCAGAATGGAACTTGGCTGGTGAAGGAGCATGCTGTCAGCAGGTTAGCAGACAACTGACGTATTCGTGAACCCGTCCCTGTGGCTGGGGGAGCAGGACAGTACCTATAAAGTCTAGTCTTGGGGTCAGTGCACTGCAAAGGCAATGGCAATACTAACTCTGAAACCCCTGAATGCAGGTATAGGGCTCAAAAGAAAGTCCCAGCCCACAGGCACCAGCCTCCAGACTGTGTAACTCTGAGACAAATTTCCTGCCTAAAGAGGGGAAAAAGACAATACAGAGATGCTGGAGATAAGAAAAGCTAGAGACATCCCAAACAGGGAAGGAGAGGATGTCTCAGGTTTGGGTGTGAACATCTGTGAAGCACTGCTGCCAGCACACAGGTATCCACAGCTCAAAATGTGCAGATGCCACACAGGCATCACATCAGCAGTACTGTCTCAGCCGAGACAAGGACTGAGCAGGTGCTTCCTTCCCGAGGGGGCTGCCTGTGGCTGACAGCGAGATGTCTTGGCATGCAGGACCACGGAGAGCTGTTGCAGATACAGGCTGGGCTTCAGCGGGCAGAGCTGCCATCCCAGCACAGCTTGGGTGGGCAAACATCATGGCTTATTCCCTGGCTGAACACTTCCAGCCTGAGAGTAACTTAGACAGGCAGAATGAGTTGGGAAAAAGTTAGAGCAATCTCATGTGCCAAGGTGAATCAGTATTTTAAGGGTGCCAAACAAGAGTTTGGTTGTGTCTATGTACAGCTACACATTTAAAGTGTCATGTGGAATGGCAAGCAGCAATGACAGTTAATAGTCTACAATTCTAAATGTTTAAGTTCACCTTAATTCCTTCTTCTAGCAATAAATTCATAGAAAAATTTTTAATCAGACATGAAGAGAAGCCTGCCTCTGAACAGCACACATGCAATTACCACTCTGCATATGAATCGATATTCTTTGTGTTATTTTTCCCTTCCTGGCTTATAATTAAAATTTGAAGATTGGCTTACAGTTCAGAGAACTGGAAAGTTAAGTCCTGTATTACCCACAGAGGATGTAGAGCACAAGTAAGTGCCTGTACTCCATAGCATTGATGAAGCTCAGCCCTGACCCAAAGAGACCCAACTAGCAGGGATGAGGAGGTAGTTTCCTCCTCATTAATCCCTTAGAGGTTGCTTAGATGTCCATAGTAATGACAAGCTCTGATTTTAACACCAGTCCCCTAGGAAATGACCAAGACCCTCTCAAGACAATCAGGTGAAGAAGTCATGAAGCAGTCTGGCTAAGTTTGTCTTTGTATGTCCCTGAAACAGGGGAAAATCTTAAGTGCACAGACAAGAAAAATGATTTGATGAGCATTCTGCATATACTTGCACCAGTTCCCTAAGGGCACTGCATTGTAATTACAGACCTAATGCTGTCATTCTAAGAACATGGTTAAAGTTGGTACATGATCCAAATTAGTGATGGTGACACGCATTTCTCAAGGGATCAGACATCAGTTGATCAGAGCAGTGGCACCTGTGACAGTGCTCAACAAAACTAGCCAGAGCATTTGGTGGTGCAACACTGCTGAGTTCAGTGGGCTTGCATCAGGTATGGATGTGTTCAGTGGACATGATCTGAGGATTGCAGTGGCACTAACACCTGAACTCACTGCACATGTACAGTATGCTGAGTAAATGCACAGTATCCTGAGTGCATGAGAAATTGATGATTCTTACCCTGAGACTGCACAGAGATGAGAACCAGCTGAATATGTTTAGGGGAAGACTGACACAGCCAAGCTTCATTGAGGACAGGGTACAGGGTGAGAGAAGTGCTAAAAAGAGCTTTTCATGTTTAAATTTGAAGCTGCTCTTCATTTTTCTAACATTAGAAAATTGTAAAGGTAGCAGACTTTATTGGCTGTTAGAAAAAGAACCTGAAGTATGTGGGATCTTAATTAGCTTTGTGTGGTGGGAAGAATTTAAGAGAAACAGTGTTGAGGATCAGTCTTCCAAGGCAGCACTGGTGTGGTGTTTTGCTGAAATGGAAATGGTTAACTCCTTGCCACAAGTCTTGGAGAAAGACTGATGAGAGGAGAGACCAGTTAACTGTTTCTGCCTTTCTTGCTGTAGTGTCTGAAGGAAATTTCACTAACTCAACAACTCCACGTTGAGGCCAAGCGATGCCAGGCCTGACTGTGCATGCAGCAGAAGCATCTTTTCCCTCCCACCCGTGTATAACCCAGGCACCTCAGCAGATCCTGTTCTCAGCACTGGCTCCTTCTTGCTCTCTGTTCAGCCGGGCACTAGAAAGTCTGTAAAAGGCAGAGAGGGAAGAGAATGGAGTGGGCTCCCTTCAGCGCCTGCTCCAGCATTAGCTCTGGCAAGGGCCAGGCTGCACCCTGCAAAGAGAGGCAACCACAGAGGCACCAATGATCACACTGACCATGTGGCTGGTACTGTGCACCAAGGTGGCTATGGCTCTGCCAGGGGTGATGGTGCCATCTGTCAGCTGGGGCAGGAGGCTGCTTATTTTCCATCTAAGCAGAAGCTGACAAGACAGAGACAGTTTTTCAAAACTTATTTTGAGTGCAGATGTGCAAACATGTCCCACAAGTGTGCAGTCCTGCTACCAGGAGTGGGGTGACTCAGGAGCAGGCTGCATGGAACAAGGAGAAACTGCTGGTGCAAGGGTGAGGAGCAGAGCAAAGCAGAGGCGCTGGAAGTAATTTTCCCATTTGGAGCGGAAGGGTTTATCATGTGTGGAAGTGTTCTGCAGCCCCTGCTCTCCTAACCCTATACTTCCCTTTTTGGTCAGTGAGGGAGAACCTCTGAAGCACCTGCAGTTAATTGGGAGGGAAGAGAGAGACTGCAGAAAGTCTTAATGGAAGTGTTTCTTGCTTTAGTGAGAGAAAATGCTAAAGAAGAGATGGTATTGGATGTGAGAGAGGGAATAAATTGCTCTGTTTCAGTCCAGGAGGGGGCTGGTAAAGGTGAGAGAGAAAGCAAAGAGCAACAGTTACCACTCAGTCCTTCCTTTTGTCAGCCAGAGCTGCACAAAGCAGCTTCACCAAATTGCTCCTGCTGTGACAGGGCCACTCAACACAACCAGGAAGGTCAGGCACAGAAGCAACACCACCCACTGCAGACACCTGGCTTTCACCTGAATTCCTGCTTCATTAGAAGGTGCAGCAGCAACAGACTTGCCTTGCATGCAGCCACCTTTTCCATTGGGAATAGCGTGTATTGGTTCTGGAAGGTCAGAGTGGCAGCATTTCCTAGACCAGAGTCTGGCCTGATCAGTGTTCCCAGGGCTCATCTCCTCCTGACAGTGCGAGAGGCAGAGGGAATCATGTGGGATCACTCGTTCCACTTTGCTCCCCAGTCAGTTGCCTACCTGGGAAGTGCCTTGGCTTCTGGGGGTCATCGCATCCCAGTGACAGAAAGCACAGGCACACACCCAGCACCCTTACAGTATCCCCAGCAGGGGATGCCCCAGGGAAGGGCCACTCTAAACTTTGGGAGCCTGGTCCACAAGTTTGTTTTGTGCTTTAGGCTTTTGTGTAAAACCACACTGATCTAAACATAGATTCAGGACTTCAGAAGCTTGGCAAAGCCATCCAGACATACCTGGGTGCTCACAGCTGGATGGTACAAACAGGTAGTGTTCATGTCAGACCAGATGCTTAACAAGTTGTGAAGATGGGGACAACCCAGGTCGTCCAAAGCCCAGCCATGCACGGAGTGCATTCAGAGGGCTCCATGTGGAGGGAGAGAAGCTGTAGTTTTGACCTGGAGGAATATGTAAGCTCAGCAGGGGTGCCTAACTGTTTTAACACACTATGAAGAGAGAGATACACATTGTGGACCTTTTCCTAACAGATGACAGACTGGCTGTCCCTGCACAGCAAGCCAGATGCTTCCCAGGGTGTTGGATTGACAAACACTGTGCTCATGCAAGCGGCACTATAGCCACAGGCAAGCCAAAACAGTGGGGAACTGGTTCTTCTGGAGCCTTGTCCTTGTGTAAAGCTTGGCATAAGGAGGCTATTTGGGATGCATGCATGCCAAGGTCATCATCTCAAGCAGGTACTGTTGGTGGCTGAGCACCCATGATCTAAGAGACCAGCACCACGCAACAGCCCAGCTGTGTTCCCTTTGATCCTCGGCACGAGATGGGGAACAAGACCTGAAGAGTGTTGCCATCTCTGTGCTTACAGCTGCGACCCAGTTAGTACCACGAGTAGGAAGGGGGGACAGGTAGCAGCAGTGTTTGTTGGTGACTCACGTGGCATGTAATACCCAGTAAATACCAAAGCAGAGAGAAGGTAGGTGTACATACAGCACACAGCAGTATAGAAGTGTCTGACTTGTCTTGGATTCCTGCCATCTGCTGCCTAGTGTATTCTTCTGCAATCACAGGAGAGGCTTCTGATTAGAGAGCATTTCCAACACCTGAATAAATAGCCTTTCTCATAACAGCACACCTGAACAATAGAAGTGCTAAAGGAAGATCTGAAAATACGAATGGGGGAATTGTTACATGTAGAGTTATGACCTTGAGAAAACAGCACTCTTCAGCTGTCTCTCATTAGGTAGAGTTCACACAATGAATAAGAACCAAACCCTCCTGAGACCTGATTCAGCCACCCTTTTATTCAAAGACCATACTTTCTCTGACTTAAAATCTGAATTGGACACAAGGCCAGTACATTGCATCCTACTTAAAAGAGGACAAATAAATTGCCAGAACTTTAGCTCAGCTATTGGAGCAACTGAAGGGCACTACAGCACATTTACAGTAGTACTACTGGACAGAAGGGAACAAAACTACTGCTAACATGCTTAAAATGAATCATTTCCTATTGTAAACTGAATGCTTGTTCTATAAGGAAAGAAGAATCATTATGAAAAAGGATAAATCCATTCTGTTCACGTACAGAACTGATGACAGCAAGGTGTGCAGATGGCAGAGATTTAGTTTGGTCAGTACATCTGGAGACTGTGGCCACTAAAGTCTTGCAGCCTGAAAGGCAGCACTTGGCTGAAGCCATGCTAATGCATGGATTGTGGAGAAGGTGATTCCACATTTCTGGACACCACTACAGAGTACAACTGCTAACTTTGGTTTTCTTTAGCCACATCAGTAGGAAACAAGGCTGTCAGGACTGTAATGATAATGAGGTGCCATCTTTGGGAGGCTCAGTAGACTATGAAGTGCACAACCTTGCATGGCAGGCTGCTAAAATGGATTGGGAAGGAAAAACTCCAGAGGACATTTTTCCTTCAAATGACAACGACACAAAAGAGAGAGCACAGCCAGTTTTCACGGTAGGTGGGTAATGCTGAGCCCCCAGTTGTTAAGAAGTTAAAACATTCAGAAACACTAGGCAGTCTAATATCCTGCTGTTCTTCATCCACCCCCTTTATTTAGTTCTCCCCTCCTCATCCTCTTTCTGCTCCCTTCCATAAAATGGGGGTGAATCAGCAGAAACAAGCCAGCAGGAGAAGGCCTTCATCCACACAGTCAAATAATCTGCTGTAGGCAAACAAACAACACGGAGGTGTTCTGATGAGATGCCCTCTCTGCTTTCGCACACCAAGTGCAAAGCAATCCCTGTCCACAAAAGCTTTCACCTTCTGTTACAGGTGGTGTTTTTGAGACTATGATCTCTTTTCCCATTCACTTTGAGACACCAGAAAAGGAAACAAAGCCAAAATTAACTCCTTGAGCACAGGAGACCTTACAGACAAATCAGTTTTCCTTCTGCCGAATACAGATATGTACATTAGGATCCTAAACCCCAATGTCTGGAGTGCTGTTGGTGCTATTCTCAGGGTGGCCTGATGGGACAAGATGGTTTTGGGTTGCCCCCCAGGACACCAGTATGGTTGTGAAGAGAGAATGAAGTAGAGGCAGCCAAGTAGGACCAGAATTAGCAGTACAAATAACAAAAAAAGAGTTCTATCCCTTTATCCATGGGAGAGGAGAGCAGCTTGCCTATTAAAACACTGAACATCTTTTTCACTGGAATTGTTTCCTTCTACCTTCTGAAACAGTCTCCCTGCAATGTATAGTCATTTAACTTCTCCATCTTTTCAATCATATGGACCATTGGCTGCACAGACAGGTGCACCTAAAGGTTGCTTCTGGTTTCAAGACAAATTACCTGCCAGTTAGTTACATCAGACTAGGATATTTCTGAAATGTTTGTTCACTCCAAGAGTGTTTTCTTCAAAGTCCAGACTAGCACACCAAAGAGTGATATATCTAGTGTGGATGCAGTATATTCTCCTTGGGGGGAATAAAGCCAAACTGCAATGGTTTTACACAGTCTGTAATTTCCTGCATACTGTGTAAAATTGGCATAGTCTCTGAGAAAGCTTGGCCATGGGTTTTGCAAGCATGAGCTTCTATTGCATTAGCTAATGCTTTAGGAAGACATAAAGACTGGTTTATTTTAGCAAAACCACAATCAAAGGTAAAATCTTCTTAATTATTCATGTTCAGTAAAGAATTCATGCCAGTGCCTTCATGAAATCACATCCTCTCTCTATCCCAGTCATCCCATGAAACACCTCTGGCACCTCCCTCAGTGTTTTGGTGTTTGGTATCAAAAAGGTGGAATGGTTTTGTCACCCTTGCGCTCAAATTACTCAGCTTGAGACCTCTCATACTGTGCTGACAGCCCACATTTAAAAGGTACAGACACCTGCCAAATGAGACACCCAAACTGCCTTGAAAATCTGTCTGTCCAGATATGTTGCATGAATAACCAAATTTCATTTATGACTTCTGCACTATTTTGCAGATTGCTTTTTCTCTTCCCAACATCGATTTCCATTAGAAAGCTTTACTGCTCTGGTAGCAAGATGTGAGGCTAGATTTTGAGATGTGCATTTTAGACATTCTTATCCTTGTTTGAGGATAAGACACTCTTCCTTAGAGTGCCTCTAAGAAAGGCTTTGGGGAGGCTGCAGGGAATGCCTGGGGGTCATCAGAGACTTTCTGCACTGTAGGCCCAGGTCAGGAACAGCGGACAAGGAGGGTGAAGATGGCAAGAGGAGAACCAGATCTCATTTACACACATGTGGCAGCAGTGAGCACTAACCAGACCTCACCATGTCTTAGCCTAGTGTTCCTTCTGGGTTGCTCTCATACTGCAGAAATAGCCCCATTTTATAAAGACTATGGAAAATTGTACTCGAATGGTCTAGGAAAGCCAAAAGCAGCACAGTGTAATTACACCTTTGTGCCAGACAAGCTATTGCAGTCCAGCCTCGGTGGCTGGCAAGGCTCTAAGTGAATACCAGCCACTGGCATCTCCATGCCATTACTGCATCTATGGCCTCCAACAGTGAGGAAGTGCTTTTGCTGGATTAAAATCTTTCTCTGGCCTCCATGACCCAGTGATGGCTAATGCCAGCTGCAGAGCAAAGTACCTCATTCACTGCATCCTTCCCCAGAGCCATGTCAGCTAATAAATGCTGTTAGTGAGAAAAATGGCCCCAGAGGCCAGATTTCCTTGTCAGAATCTGGCCTCTGGCACTAACTCGTTCATTCACTTGTGACTGGTAAGTGCAAGGCCCTGCTGTGTTTTATCTGGCAGTAACTAACCCAGTCTACTGCATATAAAAGGGAGTTCAAGGTTGTCCTGGGCAGAAGCTTGGCTGTTCTCTACCTCCAGGTTCTCTTTCACCCTCAGAACTGGTGTGGTCTGTCCCTTCACATGGGATTTCTGAGCACAAACCACACAAGAACCTTCCTACAAGAAGTGAAACCTGTTCCATGGCAGTCCTGCATCCATGCCTGCTGTAGATTTTATGATGCTCATTTTTTTTTTGCTTATATCCCTCTCCATCCCCTGGGAGATGATGCAGGCACCAGCAGAAGGGGCTGACAGCTCTTCCCTCCCGGGGGTGCCTTGCCGTGTGCCGTTCAACAGCACTCAGACAATTGAACAGCAAATAAATCCATTTATTTTCAAAAATCAATCCTCACAGGAACTCCCAGGGAAACAAAAACTTGTATTGCACTAATTATATTCTATAAAGTATCTCTTTACGCTTCACAACAGTTTAGGGAAGGATCTCAGGGTATGATAATAGAAGAACAAATTGAGGCACAGTTCAGAGAGACTGTCCCCATTTGCTCTTGTGCTGAGTTTGATCCATACTGGCTGTAAGAAGAAAACGTGGACCTGCCCTATCTTTTTTAAGGGCAAACAGCATGTAGAGGTCATTTTAAAAGGCCACATTACCAGCTACAGCCAATCTCAGTAATACACAAATATTTACATTGCCACAGCAATTCTGGGGTTTTTTTAAATAATTCCTGTTACATAGCACCTTCATCAGAAATGACCCCTTGTCATCAGCTTCTCCAGAGATTTCCCACACAAGTAAGGGCTGAATGCCATCCCCATCTCCAGTCTGGTAACCACTGGCAAGCCTGTGTGTTAGTAACAGTGGTCAGATCTGGCTGCTGGACACAGTACCTGTTTACATTTGAATGTTGCCTCCTAGTCTAGAGGAAATTGTCTATTTCCATCAAGCCAACACATCCCTTTTTGTCACTGTATATTTTTAGCACATGGTACTTATATTTGCAGAGTTTCTAAATCAAAGACAGAGGTGTTACTAACGTATTTTCTAAAGCACCTTAAGATTTCCAGTTTGTAAGCTGTCTCTCTGTGCCAGTCAGGTGACTAATGCCAGGCCTGCAGAGATGTTTCCTACACTGCACCATTATTTGAGGGGATCCTAGCAACAACTGCAGTGGGTAAAAAGTGTCCATTCTACTCTGTGACCTGATGTTTATCATGCTCAGGGGGTGACACCCATGGCTACTTCATCTAAGTAGTTTATAATGCTGAACTGCTGAACCACACAGCCTTGTCCACAGTGCAGTGGCACTGCTGCTTGTGTTGTAATGGCTATTTCACTGCACAGGCTGCTGTGTACATGCAAAGTGCTCTCAATTTAAAGAAAAATAGAAAACAAACCACAAACAAAGCCCAGAAATACACCTATTTCTTCTTTACACAATCACTCCTGCTTAAGCTCACATGCAGTGATAATAGTCAGTGAAAGGAGCTCTTCAAATCCCCTGCAAAGGCTGTCCTTAGACACTATTTGAGCGATGACTGTAATCCATGAAATAAGAAGCTGGGGGAAAAACTGTGCCCTTAGGTCAAAGGCACTGCTTTGAGGAGGCACAGGAGATTGCCTGGGCTCTGCAGCCATGGCAGCATGGCTTTGGTATGGAGGTAAACCCAAATCCACAAGGGAACCAGAGTTACTCCTAAAGGAAGATCCCTCTCAGACACATAGGACCTCCAGTGGCATGAATTTCAGTGCTACAGTTTGCACTCAGAAGCTGATAAAGTCAGAGGAGATGTCAAAGGACAGATGTGTCCTGTGCTGAAGCCTGGCTGAGTTAGAAGGTTGCCATATTTTGAGCATTGTGGGCCAGAGGTGTTTGGGTATCCCAGACCCTCAGATGCTGTGTCTCAAAGGCATCCTCTGGCCTGAAGGGAAAGAATTGAGACTTCCATTTCTTACAGTTGCTTCTAATCATCTGCCAATGGCACCTCAAGGCTTCAGCCAGCTAGTCCCTAATCAAGCCCTGGTTCTCAACCAGATATTTATAAATTCAGAATACTGCACTGCAGCAAGCCACGCTGGCATAAATTCCCATCTGTCATCCCCTAATCATTTCCCAGCACAGTGATCAATCTCTTTCAAATTCAAATTATCTTAACCACTTAGTATCTAGAAAAAATGCTGCAAGAAATGGGCAGTGTACCATCAAGGACAATTTAGGGCTGCTGGCCTATCCAGCAGCTGTAGCCACATAGAGAGACAGATATTTTTATATGTCCATCATCACCATCTCTGCCATAGTCCCCATCACAGGCTACAACATTAGTGCAAGAATTAGGGTCAGCAAGATTAAAATACGGTCACAAATACTCTTCCATCACTTTTCACCCACAGTAGGTAATTTTGGCCCACAGGAGAGTGGGATGCTGAAAAGGCACCCAGGACTTACTGGGACACTGGCACAAGGACACAGTTGTTCACATAGAGCCATGTTCCCATTTTCCTGAGCTTTAAGCAGTGTTTGAGGACACACCGAGGACCAATTCAACACTGGCTAGGAGATGGGTGAAGGACTGAGACATTCCTAGCTCATCTGCACTTTCCCTATACAGTATGCAGCAGGAAAACCACTCCCACCCCTGTGCTAAGACACTGTCATGCTGGCAACTTTCTGCTGTGCCCCAGTATATATCTGTTTTCACAAAGCAAATGATGTTACTACATTTTGTGTCATCCAGCCAGAAAAAGCTCTAATGTGATCCCAGGGAAAGCATTTCCAATACAAGATACAGTAACCCTTGCAGAAAAAATGGGATAGAGCTTGCATGTACTTGGTCAGATCGGTTTTCTAATCCAGCTCACCAGGCAAGGCTTGCTGGCCTTAGAAGAATAACTTGCATGTCAGCACATGCTGTTACTGCCATGGCTGGAAACCCTGAGAGAGGCAGGGGCAGAGGGCAAAGGCCTGCTCATAAATCTGCTCCTGTAGCAAAAGTGAGTGGGGTTAGTAGAAAGTGTTGGGAGCAGGGCTGCTGTGCCTGGGCACAGCCTGGCTTCAGCATCCCTGCAGGAGCTGCTGACAGTCAGGCCAGAGTTACCAGCAGGGACCAGCTGCTGCCACTGGAATGAATCAAATCCAGAGGATTTAAAGAGAAGATGCACCCCCCATGGGTCACATCCAGTATCTCTGAAGCTGAGCCAGTCAGTCTGTCTGGCCAAAACCAGCAGTGGCTGCGGAGTCATGATAAACACTCCAGCTCAAGGATTTCCTTGACAGTACATCACTCACTGCACCTCTAGGGCTCATCAGAGCAGGCACAACAGAGGCATTTCATAAGTAAGTGAAAAATGACACAGCAGTTCTGGCTGTATCACCTCTTGTCTCCCACGTCTGCTCTGAGCTGAAATCAATGCAGCTGCACTCACGTTAATGGAGGACAGAATCAGGAAACTTCCCCTGAAGGCAATTGGAGACAATACTGTTGGGAAAATCATGCTGCCTTGTTTTTTACAGGGAAGGAGTCAGTTGATTGTCATGTTTGGTTTAGTTTTGTTCCAAGATATGAAATTAATACATTAAGTTAATACAAAAATAGGTGAGGGCTGTTAGTCAAGATCATTCACTCTGCTGCAGTTCATTTCCTTGGTGGCAGAAATCTGCTCCCAGGCAGAAGGCTTTGAAGGTATTTATGAAGGATGAAGTTTTTTTCAGTGCCAAGTAGAACAGTTTTTTTAAAAAATGAGCATTTTCAGTTGTAGGACATGTGTTCTCGCCTATCATCACCTTAATGTCAGCAACTTCCTTTCTCTCTGATTCAAAGGAATCCTTACAATTATTGTTGATTTGTTTTGGGAAATCCATCAAAGCTGGCAGAAATGTTTCAAGCACTGAATGCACAGAAGAAGTGATTTATGGACCACTTAAGAAAGTATCAGCTACAAACATTTGGCAGCCTCTTGTGCAGTATACCAGATCTCTGGTTTTAAGCACTACTTCAGGTATTATTCCAGCCAAATGATACCAGCTTCTGATGGGAACAGTCTTGCCTGTCTCATTCCAGCCATCCTGATAGTAGGAATAATAGAGATTTTTTTTCCAATTCAAGACTACCCAGTAAATTTTAGTAAACAAGAGCAAGTAGTTAAATTTGGCTACACCTTAGCTCACCAGGAAGGGTCTCAAGCGTTGCAAGGGCTGTTTATATTCATGAGGAGCTCTGCCTCGCCAGGGTCTGTAGGACTGAATCCTTGTAGCCCTGGTTCAAGAAGCCACAAAAGTATATCTAAGTTTAACCAAAACTTTAGAAAACTGAGGCAAATAGACAGTGAAAGACACCAGCACTCCACCACAATATTATTTAACTATCATGCACTACATCTGGGTGTATGTTTAGGTGACGGGTCTGTAGTGTGGCCAGAGAGTTGCAAACAGATGCTTTTTGGGAAATTCAGGGATGTTTACACTCATGCTGAATCAGAACATCCATCATGCCTGATGTGACCAGCATGATTTCCTTTAAGGCTCAGTTATACTTTAGAGGAAAAATGCCTCCCAGCTGAAGGACTTCTAAAGAGCAGCTCTGGATGAGCAGGCAGGCCTTTTGGAGCTGACTGTCTCAGTGGTGAGAAGGGAGATGCTTCCCCAGAGGCCGCTGTAGCAGAGCAGGTCAGACAGGAATGACTGAATTACAGAAGAATCTCAGGAGGAGCTGAGGACATGTGTCTCTCTGGAAGCCCTTCTCTCGATTGGAATCCCACTCAGTCTAGAGAGAATTACCTAATCCAGGTGGCTTTGATTTCTGTTCTTTTTAGATGGGAGTTCAGAACTGTAACAGGCAGGTACCACAAGCTGGGGTGAGGAACAAAATGTGTCTCTCTCTAAAGGCCACCCCACCCTTCTCATTTATCCCTTGTTAAACAAAAAAGTGCAAAAAGCAAGTTGAGAAATAGAGTGTGTATGTGAGCTATTAACCTTTTCCTCCTGCTACTCTGCCTCTGTGTGCATGGGCAGGGGTCCCAGCACACCCTGCTCAGGATGTGTATTCCACAGCTGAGGGTTGGGCCACACACTGCTCTCAATGCCACAGTTTCTCTGAGGGACCCAACTTTGGGTTTCTTGAATTTTAATAAAGGTGGTCATGTTGCCAAGTGCTTGAACAGCTCTGAACAAGTGCTTAGGAAAGCTGGTGTTCCATCAAAATAGCCTAACTCTGTGTTTCTTTCTCCACAGCAAACATCTTGACAGTCATCATCCTCTCCCAGCTTGTAGCTCGCAGGCAGAAGTCCTCCTATAACTATCTTCTAGCTCTAGCTGCTGCTGACATCCTGGTTCTCTTCTTCATCGTTTTTGTTGACTTCCTTATGGAAGATTTCATCTTAAACAAACAGATGCCTCAGGTACTGGACAAAATAATTGAGGTCTTGGAATTTTCCTCCATCCACACGTCCATTTGGATTACGGTTCCACTGACCATCGACAGGTACATAGCTGTGTGCCACCCGCTGAAGTATCACACGGTCTCCTACCCTGCTCGTACTCGAAAAGTCATTGTAAGTGTCTATATCACCTGCTTTTTGACCAGCATCCCCTACTACTGGTGGCCCAATATTTGGATTGAAGACTACATAAGCACATCAATGCACCACGTCCTCGTCTGGGTCCACTGCTTTACTGTTTACTTAGTGCCCTGTTCCATCTTCTTCATCCTGAATTCCATCATTGTGTACAAGCTGCGGCGAAAGAGCAATTTCCGGCTGCGAGGGTACTCCACAGGAAAAACAACAGCCATTTTGTTTACTATAACTTCTATTTTTGCCATACTTTGGGCACCAAGAATAATCATGATACTTTATCACCTCTACGTCTCGCCTATAAACAACAGCTGGGTGGTACATATTGTGTCGGACATCGCCAATATGCTTGCACTGCTGAACACTGCGATTAACTTCTTCCTCTACTGTTTTATTAGCAAAAGATTTCGCACAATGGCAGCTGCCACTCTGAAAGCCTTCTTTAAGTGTCAGAAGCAACCTGTGCAATTCTATACAAACCATAACTTTTCCATAACAAGCAGCCCTTGGATTTCCCCAGCCAACTCTCACTGCATCAAAATGCTTGTTTACCAGTATGATAAGAATGGAAAGCCTATAAAAATATCACCATGAAAAGGGTAAGAGCTGGAGTTTCTGGGTGCAAGTTCTTTTCAAGTGGTTACATCTTCAGGATGTAATTTGCGGAAATGGCTGATTTGAAGAGTGGTCATTTGATTTCATTTCCCTGGGAGACAAAGGGCAGATCAGACTATCAGGAAGGAACAGGAGTGCTTGATTTTAGAAGGAAAAGTGAGAAGGCAAACGCCTCCATCTCTTATATAGCATTTTGAATATGCTTCAGAGTTCAAGTCTTAGTGTTCAGTTGCACTCAAATGTTTTGCATCCCAGCACCAGTGCAGTCCAAAGTCATTGGAGAGGAGAAGCCACAGCAGTGTTTAACTGTAACCTTTTAAAAGCTTACTTGACCATGCAGTCGACTTTGTCAACAAAGTAAATGGATGCTTTTTGTGTACTGTGGTAGGTGCCATTTCTGATGTGTGCACTTGCCAAAAATTATGTGTTGAATCTGACATGAAATGCCACCACACAGTTTTGCTGTCAAGACCTCGTTGCAGGAGGCAGCCTGTGAGACACAGATGGTGACGAGCCCTTTTTTGGCTCATTTGAACAAGGCTCAAGGACCGATACAGTACCTGTTGCAGCTTTGGCACAGGAAGCAATCCTGCAAGCTGCCAATATTCATGTGTTTTAGGTTGTTATTTAAGAATGTGACTGAGACAGGGGAGCTCCAGGGAAGGAGGGATGTTTATAGAGCCAAGAACAAAAGCAGCATCTTTTCCCAACTATTTCAGTTATGGTGTCTAAGGACTTTCAGGTATGAAACCAAGTCCTGCCTGATGCTGAGCTCCCACCAAAGCTGCTCCTGTGAGATTTGGAGTGACCAGAGCCTTCAAGTTCCTTCTCAATCAATACAGATTCTCAGTTATCCCCCATGCTCAGGCCTTTAGGGATTCACATATAAAAACCTCAACCTAAGATTTTCCCCTGCTGATGCCATCCTATTGCAGATTTGCCATTTAATTGTTAAAAAAAAATTGTGAAAGACATTAACTGAATACCCAACAGCACTAAAAATGTAAAAGCCTTAGTCTAAGCTGATCTAAGTATTTCAGTTATTGCAAGTAGGTTAGCTCCTTCTCCTTCACACTCAAAAACCAGCATTCCATCAATGCTGAGTGTAGACAATAAGGAGAGATTTACAGGAATGCTGAAAATGCACTTGTTTTAATTTCTTTCCCTTTCAGATCTTTGCATGTGGTCTCTTGGAGTCACATACTGCAACCTTTTAATTCTATATTAGGCACTTCATGCAGCCTCACTGACATGAGAGCAGTGAAGGTACATGGTGAACACAAGCACAATGTGGTCAGTGGACACAGAAGCTCCTCAGTACCTGCAGATAAGTAGTACCTTGGTGCTAGCACTGCATTTGTGCCTGTGCCCATCTCCAATGCCAGCAGGGAGCTCGTGGTGCATCAGGGACTAACACAGAGAGGCCCTCTGAGAAGGGATCCAATCCATCTAATGGTGGGATCTGAGGGCTGAAAGCATCTCTCTAAGATCCATGGTTGGCTCTGTTTGATGCATTTCCCCTTAGAAATGCCAAATCTACAAAAGTCCTGCTGAAAACAACAGCCAGTTCCTTTCTGCCACAAAGGGTGTGTTTGCACGACACCTCCTACTGGCATCCTCCAAGAGCCAAACCCACCAAGCCCAGCACGCCTTCCCCAGAAGGGTCTGGCAGCAGAAGGCACAAGGTGTGAAAACAGTGTCCCCAGGCAAAGGCTGGCTCGTGCATGGAGGGCCGTTCTCGGGAGAGATCAAGGCTCCTCAGGTCAGTCCAGAGCACAGAGATGGGATGGTCAGGGCCTTGGGGAGCACACACCCCCAGTCCTCTCCCATGGGCAGAGCAGTTGGGAGAGCTGCTCTGCACTCCCCTGCAAGGTGCTCAGGCCCCCCAGTGACCGTGCAGGTCAGAGCAAGGAGAGGGGCACCTCTGGGGCAATGGGGGGCTGACAGCAAAAGCTGCCCCTTTCCACCTTCGCCCATGGTAACCACCTGAATGTCCCCAAAGGAAAATGAAGAGCCTCTCAGTCTGTCGGGTCTTTGTCCCTGTGATCTCAAAGCTTCACTCTTGCAATAATAAAGTGCAAAAGGGACACTCAGCCCTTCTGAATCTTTCATGTAAAAGTTGAAATTATTGCTCCTTTTACCAGTGTTTTACAGAAATTCAGTTTTGTGGCCATCCCTTCTGCCCTCCTCTCGGAAGCCTCTCTCTGGTCTTTGTCAGTTGATAGTAACCAAAGTTATCTTATGGAAAAGGTACTGTATGTCTCATTTTGGAAAACACTGTATTTATAACTTATTTTTATTATACATTTGTTATGAGGAATGCTTGTCTGAGTTACATGTGAATGAGTCTGAAGTGCAATATCTATATAGATAAGTGGTTCATTTTTGAGAATGTATCTATTGAGAAAAACACTTATTTATACAAGAAGTTCACTATTCTACTTAATATAATAATAACCTTAAAGAAAACAGTGAATGTTTAGGGCTTTTATTTATTAAAAAATTTCAATTAAGTGCATGGCATATGCTGCCATTCACATGCTGTGGTTTATTAATTTTTGTAACATAATGTTTATCCTGCAAACTGTCAGTGTCATCTGATTTTTTCTGTCCTGATAATGTATTTTTGTAAATTACCATATTTAAAAACAAAAATCTTTTTGCGTGAGTATTTTATTTCCTCATGAAAAATAACCATTAAATTCTTGGAACTTATTTGGAAAAACTCACAATCCTTTTCCATATCATTTTAGAAACGACAAGGTGCAATTTTCATGTATAGTAAATTGGTCATTTCACTTCTGATAATTCAGGGCTTTAAAAGCTTTACTTCCAAAGCTCTTTGAAGTCAAAGGGAAGGTCCTGGTGGGGTTTGTGGTTGGTTTTTCCAATCCCCATCATATTACGAGGGCTTTGGATCAAGCTGTATCTTGTTAACAGATATTCAAAGCCTTCTTAGAGTCCAGTTTGAATAATAAAGCCTTGACTTTTTAGTCTGCCATATGGGAGCTGCTGTTGATAATACTTGCCTTATTTTTGGTTGTGTGAAGCATCTTGCAATGACTGTTGCTAACTAGCCAATGTCTTGCTGTATTATTTGTACCTCCTAATTTGCCAATAGTAAAAACTTAACCAAGCACATATGGTGTCATTATTTAGGCAAATAGAATCCTGGAGATAAAACCATCTTTGTTGTGGAGATGGTCTTTAGTACTCTAATTTATATTTCAAATGTCTACAATTAGAAAAAATAAGCTGTGAATGGACAGTTTTACAATTACTTATAGATATACATCCTTGAAGACCACAGCTAGGAACAAAATACTTTTTAGATGAGTTGCTGGTATATAAAATTATGGGACCTATCACCTATTTAAATTGTGAATATTGATATTTTCATAAGTAGACAATATCTTGTGTTTGACAAACTTGTTTGTATTATAATAAATTATGAGATGGTGCATAACTTACTACTGTGTTGTAGCTATTGTTTGATTCATGGATTCTTATGATATATGCTACAAATAAGACCAACCCTTGGAAACAATTACTGAATAAAACATGGGCTTAGATTATAGATGTTCATAAAAAAACATCTGAAATGTAAAATGTATAAACTGTTACTGGCACAATTCTTCATTTTGACCCAGAGTCCCAGATGCTCTAAGTTAAGTTTAGCTGTTAAAGTCAATGAATCCCGATTTCTACTCTCAGTGGAAAGTTGGCCCTGAGAATGCTGACACCTGTCCAAAGCAGGTGCGACACCAGAGAACCAGGGTGATGCCCCCAGTCATTGCAAGGGATGGGATGCCCAGGCCCAGGGGCACTGCAGAAAGGGTCAGTGTCAGATTTGATGGAGCTTATCAGAGTTGTTCCTTAAGGAAAGAGCCTGGGATCTTCCTGTTAATGCAAGATACTTGCATGAACAGTTACAGCATGAGAAATACTGGTGAAGTGTACAGATTATTAAAAAAAGAATTACACTGCCAGCAGAGGGCTGAAGGGCAGGTATTTCATGTGAAAACCAGATGACCTTGAAGATGGCAGTGACAAAAATGGGATGAATTCAACAGTAATAAACACAAGGTTCTCCAGTTGTCTGCCTGTAACAATACATTTGCTATAAAACCTCAGCAGTCAGAAACAACCAAGAACCCAGTTGTGCCAGCTGGGCTTCAATGAGGATGAGTCACCAACAGAAAGCAGCTGAGAAAAATCCCAGAATGTAATCACAGACACTTCTAAAGATACAGCTTAGTATTAACTGCATTTTATAAGACTTGATGTGCTATATGCACATGTGTATAAAGGGATAAATAGCAGTGCAGAAGAACTTGATGTAACAGCTGGGACAACAAGAAGTGGTTATGAATTTTCCTCAGGTAAATCTGCCCTGGAAGTTAGAAAACAGGCTAATTACCAAAGCAAAAGCCTTCCTGGCAGCCTCACTGTTTGAAATGGAGCTTGGTGGGTTCATGAACAGAATTATGAGCTGAGGCAGGTGGCAGAACACTCAGCTCAAAGGACAGCGAGGTGTCCCCAGAGCCCATTCATCCCACCAGGGCTGCTGGAGGGACAGCATGAGAACCATGAACCAGCAGCCACTCGGTGATTCCTGCCTGCAGCCACAATTCTCTCAGCAGCTCTCTCAGTGGATGCTGCAGATGGGACCACTTTAAGGCACTCCCCATTGAACACCCACTGATTTCTGCCTCAGCTTTCAGTTCTTTAAAAACCTCTTTAAACTCACCAAGAAGAGTACAATAAAAACCAGACCCATATAGTCCTGCACTGTTAAATAATAATCCAACTCTCAGCAGGCTGGGGCTGGATTTGTGGGATCTGCTTTTCTGGCAGCACACAATTCCTAGGAGTTTCCAGACACAACAAGGGGGTTGAAAGGCTCCAGCCTTTTGTAATAAATAGTCATTAAAAATGAATTTACTATGAGCTTTGTACAGTGGACCAAAGACACAAATATTTATTACAATTACAAAATTGTGTAAAAAAATACTAAAGACTCACGTTTTCCTGCCTTACCAACGGGCAAGAAATGCTGCTCCACCTGTTTCTCACTCTGCACCTTCTTCTGGCAGACTAAATGGACAAGATGAACCACGGGGAAAAGTATGATATTGAGTATTAGAGTCAGAAGATTAATTTGCTGTAACAGAATGTACTGAAGACCTTCAGCTGAGCATGGCTCAGCACTGGCTGGTGCTGTACAGCAGCATGAAGATACAGCCCCTGGCCTGAGGACTGTGCAGGGACATGTGGTGTCCAGGCAGAGCCCAGTGCTCCAGGAGGTCCATCAGGTACAGGTTAGCCTTGGACAAGGGTCACGGGAAAGGCAATAAATAACATGGAACAGAGACAGGCACCCTGTGGTGATGCTCTTGTCATGGCAAGGAGAAAGACATCTTAAGAAGGGTTCTGCTGCCAGGGCCTGGCTCCTGATGGGGCAGTGACACCCAGGGCACAGCCCTGCAGATGAACAGTAGCCTTCACATTCCCAAACAAAAAGCAGCAAAGGTTTAGTCACAGGAGGAGCTCCTGGTGGTTTAAAACATCAGTGGCTCCCACCCTTGCAGTGTCACAGCACAGTGAGGCAGCACAGCCACAGGAGAAGTGCCCAGGCCCCTTGCCATCCCCACACATCTGCCTCACAGGTGGGATTCACCTCAAGAGATGGAGATGCCTGTTGTGTAGGCAGCTCCCCATCAACCACTCATCCTGACCAGCAGAGGGAAATTGATTTCAGCCACTGGAAGTGCTCAAAGCACAGCAGGAGTGACACGTGCCACGGCCCTGAGTCCTTGCCTCCATCATATGAGTGAGGGCAGTGAGCTCTGCCTCCACCAGCCACCCTGCTCACTTGGGAAAGTGCTTTGAGAATGGTACAGAATTCAGATGAGTCACGACTTTTCCCTTCTAGATTTTGTAATGAAGTTTGCAGCCCAGCCTCAGCACAGCCAGACTTTCCAACAACATGATTAGAGGCATTCAACCTTGTGAATTAAATATCACTGTGAGCCTGGTGACTGGTGGTGGCTTCCAGCAGTACCTTCCCAGTCATTTGTCACAGTCATCTTTGTAAATCTAACTGATTCTGCTGGATTGAGCTCTCACAGGTTTCTTTCCTGCAGGTACAGACCTTCAGTATTGCTACATTTCTGGGATGAAAGAAGTAGAAAAAGAAGTCCAAATCTGAGATATTGGAGGAAATCCATCAGCCTCTGACTAGCACACATCTTGGGTATTGGGGTACTTGGGACCACACATGACACTAAAAACACACAGGGCTGCAGCCAGATGAAATTGTGCATTTCAGCAAACATCACTTTAAAAGGCCTTTAGCAGATATTCGTTTCCCTGATTTTCTTCTGTGTTGTTTTAATAGGACTCCCCTCTCCCCATGTCCTTTAATGAAGAAAAAAAGAATACACACTGAGTTTTTCCTCCTTTTTCTTTCTTTTATCTACTTAAGAGTTTCAGAAAAAGCTACCTAATTGAACTGCAGGCAGTTTAAAGGAAGGGATAACTGCCCAGTAACAGGGAGCAGAGGAATAATTTGTATTGCCTCCTCTTTTCGCTCAACCCAACTTTCTGTGTCATGCTCTGCATCCTCAGCAGGTCAGATGATGTTAGATAATTTGCTTTGCTTGGGTTTAAGACAAGAAGTTCATGTTGATGATGTTCAACCATCAGGTGCAACAAGCCCCAGCTCCTCCAGCAGCTTCTGCTCTCTCTGAGCTGCCAGCCCTGCTCTGGGCTCAGACAGGGCCACCTGCCCTCCAGTTCTCCTCTTCCCCTCACTTGCACAGCCCACCACCCTCTGCTCACACCTCCTTTCCCTTCTCACCCTGTTCTTCACTTGCAGACAGGCAGGGCTTGTCCACACCGTGTCCCCTTATCCGGCCACCACCTGGCAGGGACTCTGCACGAGTTTGCTATGACACATTTTCACATCAGGGAAAACAGGGAAGTCTGGGGAGGTGCTGCTATAAACAACCCCTTGTTGCTAAACCAGAGAGCACTACAAAGAGCCCAACACTACGGAAACAGAGACCAGAAGATGCTCCCATTTTGATTTTAAATAGTAGATGTCAAGTGAATCACACTGTCTACATATTCCCAATCTGATCAAATAGTCTCTTTAAAATAGCATCTGTTGCTATTTGTCACTGGTATTAATACATGTTGCATACAGAAAGATTAGCTGGAAACTGCATTACAGATTACAGCTGGCTCAGGTTAGAAAAGTACAAAGTAAAGAGAACCAAGTGATAAAAGTTATAAAAGATAGATAAAAGTGTTTTAAATGAGAGTCCCCCTCAGTGCCAGCACAGCTCCGAGTGAAGCAGAGGTGAGTCCTCCCTCTCTGTTGGTTCCACACACCAGCAGCGACCACAATGAGCAGCTCCTCATGAACTGAGGGGGCAAACTGTGACAAAAACTACCACCAGTCTGGCTGAGGCAACAAACAGGCACAACTGCATGTCATCCAAACCATCTTTTGAAGCTCCGTGCATCCCGGAGGATCTCCGGCAGACATCTGGCCACAGCTGGCTGCTTTAATCAGCAGCCTGCAGGAAGAGCCACATGCATAACAAACCACTTTTCATTTAAGCCGATCTTGCACTGGTGTGACCCCTTCCAGGAGTGCCTGTGTGTAAACTCCAGCAATCAGCAGCACTAAAGCTCAGCAGCTGCGTGCGGGGCCGCTCCTGCTCGACAATTCAGCATCGCCGCCAAAGCCGGTGCACAGCGAGGAGGGAACAGCACCGGGGGTGTGTGAGCGCCGAGGACAGCGGCGCTCACGGGGTGAAGACAAGGCTACACATCTGCAGAGTAGCTGGAGAGACCTGCTTAACGTGCAAAGCCACCACACTCTGTGTGAGCTACTACACCACTGATTCAGAGAGGAGAATGTATAGAGGAAAGTAAGGAAATTTGCCGTTTAATTAAACTACTAGGAATTACCAAAGTGGGGAAAACAGAAGAGCAGCACAGGGGAATCCCCCCAGGCAAGGGACAGTGGCCGTTCTGCTAAGGCAGCCACCACATACAGGAGCAATCAGTGTAAATAAAAGAAATCACAATCTCAAGAACATCAGTGGCTCTCTGGAGGAGGGAATCTAGGAGGCAGAAAGACAAAGGTTAGGGCACTACAGAATCACTACAAAGTGCTGCTTACAAGTTATACTGTTCTTGAGTGTCAAGACTTTGGTCACAGGTGGCACTGCCCTCCAGCACAGTCTTCCTTGCTCCTCGCCCAAAGCAGAGGGAGCTGCCTGTGCAGCTCATCATCTTGACAGAAGAGCATACAAGTGGCAAAGGAGAAATATCCGTATCTCTGGGTTTTTTAACAGCTAAGTTTGTCATCATCTTTCTCTAGTCTGTTAAAATCTTGGGAAGATGTATGAGGATAAGGTATTTTTCTCTGCCGTGAGTCATCCCTAGCCTTGCCCTCTTGGAGAGGTATTTGATTGGTGTCAGGGTGAGAGAGCCCCAGATGGCAGAATACACTGACCACCAGCATTCCCACTGTGTCCCCTTCAGCAGTGCAGGACTCACCTGCAGAGACCCAGGATCAGGTTCACAAACACCATGAAATTGCAGGGCTCTTCTCCCATCAGAGCTGTGGATAAACTCCAGCAGAGCTGAGTGAAGCTATAGTTCCAACAGCTCCACATGGCTTTGGAACCAGGTTTAAAAGGTTTAAGTGTTCCAGAAGATGAAAGTATTGACTACTTGATGGATTCAGCAAAACTCATCCTCACATGTTGATAAGAGACTGAGCATTTATAATCTACTTTGCACACATTTTCTAGTGATTTTCTGGAAAACAAACGATCACATTCTAAGTTAAGGACTCTGCTATACTTTCCTCTGTTTAGTTTTCTAAAAGGCAAAGCTCAGTGCATGTCTAGTTTTCACAATATAGTTCTCCTGCCTCCAGGCCTTCATTTCTCCTCCCCAAGCCATGAGACATCCTTCCCTGGTCATGAGCCACACAATCACCCTCAGCCAGACTGGGACCACAACATGTTCCCTCCCCACCTCTTTTTCTGGATCACAAAGAGGAACACTGACCCCTTTCTTATTAATCAATACTTTATGGCAGTAGGTATTAGGTAGGAAAAGTCCAGCTTTTGCATTCTTACAGGTGTTCTGACCTTGTCCTTCAGTGCCAGTTTGTACACTCCCACCCTTACTCGGAGCCACACCAGCACTTTGTAGCAAACAGCTCAACTGACTCCACATGACTCTTATGGGCCATCAGGGCTTGGCAGCCTCCAGCTCAGCTCTCACATTATGGGGAAGCAGATGGAAAAATGAATATTGCTGCAGGTTCTCAGACTAGTATATACCATCCTCCTGATAGGTGTGAGTGCTGCCACCCCGACCTCACTGCCTGGCAAAGCCATTTCCTGCACCTGCAAAGCCCCATCCCCTCAGGCAGCACTAGCACACTCCCACTGGCCAGACAATGCTCATTGATGAAGTCTGTGACACAGCTCATACTCACAGGGGCTTGGAAATGTGAGCAGCTCATGTCCGGTGAGCTCCCAGCCAAGCACTTGATGATCAGAATAAATGATATTTCAGAAACAGCTCATCTGGATCAGCCTTTTACCCACATTGTCCTCACCGAGACATCTCTGCTTTACAGTCCCTAAAACAAACCTCTCCTTGATGCAAATAAACAAGCGAGAGCTGAAGGCTGAGGTAGTGAAGAGTCAGGCAAGGGACATGCTGATACCTTCAGGCACACGAATACTTTGTGAATACAGTTTAAAATGAACTGGGCACACTATTAAGGTTTGGCTGGCCTCTCAGCAGGTAGATGGAGATTTGCTTCAAGACCTGAGATTAGGATAGACAGCTGCTCTCCAGGTTGTGGGGAAACTCCTCAGGTGCACTGCCTGAGTTTTTTTATTTTCTAAATACTTCACTTGGAGAACTGCACTGAAGCAGAAGCCTGCGGGACAGATTGCTGCACATAGACGACCCTATATTAAAGAGCCCCTTTAAAGCCAATGCATGATTTCCCTGCCTCCCTCAGGGAACCACAATGTACACCCTGGGTGCAGGGACAGCTATGCTAAAGCCAGAGCTGTAATCAGCTGAATGAGGCTCCATCAGTAACACCAAATGCTGCCAGTGCCATGTCTCGTCCCTTGGACAAGTTTCTCTGGCAAAGGCACTTACCTTCATAGTTTGATTGTAGAGGAAAAGCTGAGAATTTTTCCAATAGTTTAAGGATTCAGAAGCAAGAAATGTGAATATTTCCAGGGACTGTGTCCCAACATCCAGGTCAGCAATTTAGGTCACACTGGCCTTGTTACACTCTCACCTTCTGCTCTGTAACAAGCAGCCAGATCTGGAGTACAGGGCCCTAACACACAACAGACCAGGTCACTAACAGAGAAAAGCCTAGAGCTTCATGAAACGCTTAATGAAATGAAAGACTAATATGAAACAATAAGACAAGTCACAAGGAGACAGAAGGCTACTGACTGTGAAAACAGCCAGGGCTGTAAAATCCAGGAGACCAGGACAGGTTGTACTTCCCAAAATGGCTATTAATGCATTCTAATCATTTCTACCATCCTGAAATCCCTGGGGGAACAGTGCCCCAGAGCCACCTTGCAAGTCCTGAACAAAAAATATTCAAGCACAAAGTAAGGTCTAAAATTGCTTCCCATCTTCAAGCATCATTATACAGATAGGGAAAGCCAAGGAAACCAACCTTTCTTTCTGGGCACAACAGAAGTTTGTTGAATTCCAAGAGCCAATGCTTCACACTTCAGGGTAATTACACATGTGAACAGCTCACGTGAAGAAAAGCCACTTTCTGCCTTGTTTGGCAGGTGTCAGTAACTGCAGCAAACTCCCTGTAGCATTGCTACATATAAAATGAGGGAGGAATTCCAGCTTAAAGGTGCCAATGACGATTTGAATCTCCAGTCTGTTCCCAGTTCTGCCACTGACTTCTCAGATAACCTTGAACATGTCCCTTGAGCTTTTTCCCTCTACAGAAGTCTTTTAGGAGACTAGAGTTTTCTCCACGCACTGCAGCATGTCATGTCTGAGACATAAGTACCCTAGACATGAAAAAGAAGCAGGAAATTATGCTGAATTAAGTCTCTCAACCATCAGTGGCTTTGCCTCCTGGCTTCTCAGGACCTTTAAGACATTCCAGTGTTGTTACTTATTGCTGACATCCCTGGCTGTGTTTTTCAGCAGACTTCTCCATGAGTTATAATATTTTGATGACCTACCTATGTAGCAGAATCTGCTTCCCAACATAGGAACTCACTGACTGACTGCTTATAAGATGCATTCAGGTATTCAAAAATTACTTCTACAGGCATTTCAACCAACACAGGCTGGAAATTCTTTTGGACAAACACAGTCTTACTTTTCATTACATTTCTGTTGCCTGTCTCAAACCACTACCAGGCTATTACTTGGAAATACTTTAATGCCTGCTAAAATTATTTGATCATTCTCAAAAAATAAATAGCCTAAAAAGAAAGTGATGAATTCACAGCTTAAGAAACTCAGAAGTTATAACAGTAGAAGCAGGAACATGAGAAGGTCAGACCAGTTCAGAAACAAGAGGACAGCACTGTGGTTCCAACCAGCACTGGGGACCAAGTGCTCTGGGATTATCACTGGATGGTCCTCCTGCTGACCTTTAAGATGTCAGTTTGAATTTCTAAGCCTCCACTAAGACTCCTCTATTCTCCTTCATAACATTTCATATACATTTTATTGAAAATCATTGTTCCAACCCCAAGAAGAGACTGTGCTGGCATGTCTTGCAGCCCAGCACAAGGTGAGAGATGTACAGGCACGAGGCATCTCAGCCAAGCAGCAGCAGAGCAGTGACACTGATGGCAGCTCTCAGCCTGGACCATGTCCCAGACCTGGCACCTCACTCAGCTCTTGGGACACAGGCCTCAGATAATCTTGTAATCTCACATAACCACACATTATTATAACTCTGCTGTCCTGGGAACAGACACAGCTGGGGCAGATATTCTCCCACGTCTGCCTTTCCTTCCTGCCCACAGTAAGGTGCACATGCAGAGCTCACCATTCTGCTTTGTGGACATACATATACATTTGGAAAAGTTCTATTGCCAAGTGCCCTGTGAAGTCCAGTGTGACACAGTCACATTGCAGACCTGATCCTCCACATGACTGCAGGAGCAGAGTGCTCCAGAGAGCCTCCAGATGGTACTTCTGGCACTGCTTTATTACATTTGCCAGGGCCACCCCAGCAAACAGTATGCAGGCATTGAGTTAATGAAACTAACTGCTAGGCACGAAGGGTTAACAGTTCATCTAGAAAGATTAATTTATGCTCAAACCCCTTTCTGTTGTCACTTACTGAGAGAAAAAAGTTAAGCACTGTAAAATGGGCAGCAATAATTGCATTTCCTTAAGGACGTGTCTGGCAGGAGGTCGCTATCTGCTCCATGAAGTACGTGACCATGGTACTGTCATTTTGACAGAATCAATGGATGTAGCCATTAATCTTACAAATTAAAAACCCATAAATCTCTGTTAAACCCACTGCCATTGATTAGGAATTACATTACCACAATACACAGAAGCCTTTTAATTTTGTTTTTCCTCCAAAATGAATAAACAGGTCTGGTTGGTTTATCTTCTCCTATGCTGGAGTGATAAAGGGCAAAGCCATTTCATGGCTATGCATCATTGTTTTGGAACAAAATCATACCTAGGAAGCTTTGGAGAGGGGGCAATGAAGTAAAAAAACGGGTTTCCTGGGGTGCAATTTAACCCAGCTACTTACTATCACTTCTCAGGAGTATCAAACACTGAGGCAGACTTTGTCAAACCTTAAATCTTGTAAATTTGGTTGATATAAACGCTGTGAAGAATCCAGCAGGTCTCTTCATGATAAAGAGAAGGACACTGGTTGTGTTGGATCTTTACCTTCTTACCTATTTTTCTGTAATGTTCCTAGCCATTAGAAATATTCCAGACTGATCAGTTATCCAATGAATCAATCTTCCAAGGTAACAGATAATTACTTCTCATTATAGTAATGACTCAATAATTCACACAAATGACTAGGAAATCCACTGCCTTATACTGAATTTTGCCATCTGGGTGCTGCTCTAACATGTAAAAGCAGACATGAACTTCAGAATGCAGATAATTCCATTAGAGTCAGGAATCAATGTGCATCAGCACACAAACACTCTACTAGACCAGCCTGACTCCATCTTCACTAAACTCCACAGTTCTGGTGTGATTAGGTCACCACTTCATCTTGATCAAGTATTTGAGAGGCACAGGTGAAGAGAGGGAGGGAAGAAAAGCAAGGCGGTTTTTGATCATTAGCTATAAAATTGTGAACCACTATTCAGATTTAGCCATATCTCAGTTTTACTGTTGGGAAGACACATATAAAAGAAAACTTCTCAGAGTAAAGACTCATAGACAAGAACTTTCTGAATGACATTTTCATGAAGAGCCAGTGAGTTCAGGAATGGAAGAGCAAGCACCTCTGGGAACATTCCCAAAGCAAGACCAACGTACCAGCTGCATTTGAGTAGCTCCAGCAGGACATAAGAGGGGGTCAAGGACCAAAATTTGTTCAATTCTTCTACCTTCATCACTCATCTTTTCTCACAATGCCTGTCCTCTGTTGCTTCAAACAAGGGGAAAAGAAACTCAACTAGCTGTCAGAGTTTGGATACAAGCACTTCAATGGAGGGTAATTAAATATTGCATATGTTCTCTTTTAGTAGTTGTTTACAGCTGGAAGATCAAATGGTTTTCTCAGACTTTGATCTTGATGCTTCTCCCTGAAAAAAACCCCACATAGACAAGTTCAATGTACCCTCATTGCAACTTTTTGGAGATGTTGTTGATGGGATGCAGTTCCCCTGAGCAGAGCTCACACCTTCAGGATGGGGAAACAAAGACAGTTTTTCCAGTCTGCAAGGGAACAGACCCTTTAGTTAAACTAAGACTGTGAAGTTCAGGGTGCAAACCCCAAAACAGCAGCTTAGGAGCAGAAGTTGAAGGAACAGCCATTCAGTGTCCTGTCCAAACCTCAGTGCTGTTCTTAGTGCTTCGTCCTGTTCCTGCTATGAAATAGTGGCTGACCCGGGAAGGGACCAACCACACCATCATCACTACAGCTGCCACCAAGGGGAGCAGGATTTTTATTTTTAGTAGAAAAGGACACATTTTGTATAGAAAATATTTTATTGGAACAAATGGGTCTTATGCAAGGATTTTGTAATGCTTTTGTAGAGTTAACATCATGAAGTTTTTCCTGGTTTTCTGGGTAAGCTCTTGCTCTGACACAAGGCAAGTTGTGTAGCTTAAATAGTCACCAGGACCCAGCCCAGCCAAAGGAAACTATGGGGCACTGACAACAGTCAACAATTTAATTTGCCTGAGGGCTAGAAATTCAGAGTAGCACAAGATCCTCTGAGCATCAACCAGCTATAATAAATACCCTCCTTCAGAAACACTGCAGCTGAATCTTACTTTGCACTGTATTACAGACACCAGGAGTCACTTAGGAGCTCGCCAGCTCTCAAATTGGCCAACAAACCAAAGTCAATCCAATTGGAATAGGGATAGAAATATTTGCTATAGTGAAGCAAGCCACAAAAGATCAATAATATAGATCCTGGAACAAGGAAAAATTACTGTGTCTGAAGAAGAGAACAAATAAGAAAAAAGTCACAAATCAATTATTGCCAGGATCTGGGGGAAAATGAAATAGAACATGGAATAGCAAAATGGCAGCTCTGTGTATGTGTGAAATGAGTAAACATGGGGGGAAAATATATTTATTTCTTATATGGAGAAGACAACTCCCATACCACATCCAAACAGATCCTTCCATGGCTGTGTGCAAGCGTAGACAGAACACACACACTGGATTCAAAGGGGAAACAGTAAAAACCATGATAAAAGAGAGGAAGGGTAATTCCTGCAGATACACCTTTCCAAAAAGCACAGAATGAGTAACAGCTGCACAATCACCATGGGGCTTTGAGGAGTAACACTACCTTCATTTTCTGGGTCTACTTTTAATGCTAAACACAGGATTTGATAACTCAGTTTTTCCAAAAATATACAGATAACAGGTAACAAAAGCAGCAGCTAATGACTCTTAGCCACCTACTCATGACAGAAACAGGTTGCCAAAAGATGGACTTTTGGTGTGGTTCAATACAGTAACCCCTACAAAAAATGGGATGTGAGTAAAGATTGCAACTCCATGATGAAGCCAGACAGATTTTCAGGGATATACATACACGCATTCAAGAAAACCCCTTAACCACCCAGCTGTGACTTACAATGCTTATAAGGTGGTATGTACTGCCATGGATTTGAGTCTACAGGATCAAATTTCAATAGTTTGCCTTTCAAATCACCTAATGAAGACATGTCTCAGATGCCAGAGGAGAAGGTGAACAGAATTCCATTAGTGAACACAGTTCAGGTTAGACCACAAAATAATTAAGTATTTTATGACTTATTGCAATGGAGTCAGAACTTTTTCTATAGGTATCACCTGGAAAAGATCTACCCTTCCAGTCATGGCAAAAAACCAGAAGGTTCCATTTGCTCTCTGTGTGCTTGAGCTAAACTCACCAATGTAATGCAATAGAGTTCGGAATACTAATGTTTTGCCAGTGACTAAAGCCAGGGATTTTTTTCTGTTCATGGATTAGTCAGCTGCTAAAGATAATTACTCTATGGAGTTCAGATTGCCAAGGACTCCATCATTTGTAAGGCACCAGATTAAAGTTGCTATCTTTCTAAAG
>JAOXXN010000205.1:14991099-15003972 GCA_026770055.1 Myrmophylax atrothorax
TTGCTATCTTTCTAAAGCCAGATTTCTAATTATTCCAACTTCAAGAAATCCTGTGAACAACCTCCTCCTCTTCAGACAATTCCCAGATTACCCATGTGCCAAATTCAAGTCTTTACAGTCGTGTCCACATGGGAGTACAGATTACAAGCCAACCGCTATCAGCTGGCACAGTCTGCACTTCTTACAGTGCACTCCTACTTCCCAGCACACATTCACTGAGGAAACAGGATAAATGGATGCTTTCCCTGCACCAAATATAATTTCCATGCACAAGGCACATGTTTAGCAAGGCCTATTCATCATCAGTAGTGTCAGTGCAGAGGTGAGAGTCCTTCTTCAAACACACTCCCTGAAATGGTGCCGACATCAGCAAGGCTGCCTGGGTTTGTGCAAAGTCAGGCGCTGAGTTCTTTCAGGACTAGGGGAGGTAGAAAACCAGTGCCCAAATCAAGACTTATGAACCAGAATCAGAGCTCTGCCTTCAACCCATCCCATATCAAGGGGGAAGAGAGATGCAGGGACAAACTTGCAAGTTTCTGCATTGTCTTTGGTGATATGGATATAATTTTAAACAAAATCTTGTGTGTATCTGCCTCCCTCCAAATACTGAACCTGAAAGCCTTCATCCTTCCCACTGCTCCTCAGGACTCCTTCCTCACCCTGCAGATCTAAACCCCTTCTTGGGAGTCTCTCAGCCAGCACAGTTTGCAGCACAGATTTTACTATGACATATTCCTTCCCTAATCCTGACTTTTATGCTAATGTTGGTCTGGAATTGCTGACTAGGACAAACTGCTTAGTGGTCTCTCTTCAAATCAAGATCTCACCGCTCTTGAACCACTCAGCTGTCCTGCCCCCAAGCAAAAGCCCCCATGAAGTGCCCTGTAACTTCAGCAGAATTTCAGTGAAGGCAAGCAGTGCAGATCCTCCAACACAGTCAGTCGATCAATCTTTATGGATTTCAGTGGAGCTGCACTGAGTTGCACTAGCTGAGGATTCGGGCCAGCTTCTTTACCCAGTAGAAGCCTAAAGAAGCTTTTATACCTTTTTCACATGGTCTATAAAGCGAGACCCAGTAACATCTGCAATGAGCAGGTCTGCAGCCATTCATTTTGAGTAGTTAACAGCCCACACAGCAGCAAATCACCACTAATGTCTGGTTCTCTCACCACGCAGGGCTATAGAACAAAACCACCTTGAGAGCTGCATTCAGAAATGCTGCAACTTTAACTCCAGCCATGCCCACAAAGGTCAGATCGATATTGCTTTAAAGTGTTCTCCCCTCCAAGACTCTCCTTTGAAGCAGAAGCAGGTGCCCCTTAGCACAGGGACTGCTGTGTGGTGGTCCTACAGGCAGGGCAGGACCGTGTTTCCCACCTCCGTCTGGGAAACGGAAAGCCTTTGGCTCTATAGGTATTTCCACTCACTGCAGTGTATGGAAGGGGTAGGAGGTTGTCCTTTTCTGGTTTAGGTCATTATGAAGAATGTGATGCACAGACCTAAGTGCAACTGAATTGAGTGCAAGGATCTGTCCTAACCAACATATGAAGCAGGTGTGGGTCCTACAGCAGGTTTATTTCTCCCCCATAAAATGTGTCTGGGCCTGAAGCCAACTTTTTCAGCAAATGTTTCATGATAATATTTAGGTCAGAAGCAATCAAATTAAACAAATTCAAACTCCATTTGAAATTTTAGTCCTTATGGTGCATCCCCTTAAAAGAAATCTGGTTCTAAGAAAGTCCCAGGCACCTACTCAATAAATTAAGGCACTTGTAGTCTAACGCTGCACACCCAAAAGAACTGGTAAGGAGCCCTGAGTGCTGCTGCTGAGCGGAGGTCTGGTAAAACAGCCAATTATTCCCAGCTCCCAAACTGTAAAGAATTTGGGTAGAGTTCCCTATTTTGCAAAAGTGAATTTATTTTAATTAAAATTCTTTGGCATTATTTTAGTTTTGCTTAAATTATTTTGGCCAAACTAGCAAATCTGATAATTCAGTATTGAATATACCCAATTAGATTTACTGTATGATGCACCATAATCTGATCAAGTAGTCTCAAAGGATTTGACTTGTTAGCATTTCAAAAGCAAAGGAGGTTTTTGAATAATTTATAACATTTCTTTCAAGCTCATCTTTGTTAATTCATTATGTAAAGATAAGGCAGATGTTTTACAGAGACTTGTGCCATATCTATTTTAACTTGTATTAATCTGTTTCCAAAGACACCCCCCCCAGCCTTTGACAGACAGCTCAGCTGAAAATAACAGGTACTGAAAGAGTCTCAGGAGCAGCTGAGGGTTGTGGCTTTCGAATTTCAGTTTCACAGATATGGGGATTTCTCAAAACCCCACTTGCTGAGAAAGAAGTTTTTGTCATTTACTTTCCCCTGGTTTCCTGACTTCAGCCTCTCTATCTACCCAGGTTTAATTTTAACACATCTACTCATGCTTCTAAAATCTGCAACACTTCTTGCATCAAAATCTCTGGATACAGAAACATTACCTGGATTAAACAAACCCACATCACCTCAGTTCTGTTTGATAAAGGCATTTTTTTCTCCCTGCACACTAAAATGGTCTGTGAACGTGCATTCACTCACCCTGTTCAATATCAGACAGCACACCTTCCTCTGCCCCGTGGCAGTTGTTCCAGGGAGGCATCTTTCTCCCTCACCTGCATCCCAGGAGGACACCTACCACAGGTTATTTTTGCTCTGTTCTTATTCTGCCCAGGAACATGTTATTCATCAGAGGTTTACATTCCTGTGAACAAACTTTACTGAGTTCAGTTGGAAAAGGGCACACATTCATTGCTTGATCTCTGTTCTGGGAGCTTGAGGCAGAAGGATAACTCTCCAGGGCTGCAAAATCACATCTCTCAGCACAGGGTCCTCTTCTCCTCTCTGAGCTGAGCAATGGCACCAGAACAGCACCATCTTACAGGGATGTGAAATTGGACCAAATCCTCCCCTTCCCTCACCAGGCAAGGGGCTCACTTCCACAGCCCACACAGATCTGACCACTCATGGTAAAACAGTTTTACTCAGATTCCTTTTGCAGCTTAAGCCAGGTACAAGAGCTGTTTTTGTCTCACTGAACTCACTTAACTCTTACCTCAAAGGAAACCACCTTTTTGGTAATAGGTTATTTCTTTTTGCAATGTCATCAACTTCCACATAATCTGCATTATAACTTCCTATGTACCATTTTTCTATGTGCTGCTGTTCTGATTTTAGCCCAGAGAACCAGCTGCCCTGGGCAGTAAAGCTGGGTGCTGCCCTCCCAGAGACTGACTATAAAGTAGGTTTCAGCACAGAAAAGGAGAGCCAGGAACCAGCCCCACACACCTCACAGCACTCCTCAGTCAGTGCCCCTTGAGGCCACTTGGGATTACTCAGGGCATGAAAGGAGGATTAAGAGTCAAATGCATATGAAAGAGGGATCGAGAGTCAAATACACTCATATCAGGAAGTGGATATGAGTATTTTTCTGAAATACCTGTTTTACCTGAAGAAAAGCTTCAAAAAGCAAATTGAGAACCATTTCTCATGCTAGGAGCCCACTTGAGTCCTGGGGAGTCCCTGAGAAGCTAATCTTAGCAATGGCTGAATAAGTGTGTGGATTCACCCTGGGGATGCAGAGCTCCAATTGTCAAAACAGAGTAACAAGCAGTTTGCTTTCAAGGACAATGTTTGAAGTGTCCTGTCTATCCAGAGCACTTCTCAGTGTTTCCTTACTGCCAGTGTAAGAGGAGATGTGAATCGGCTGCACCAAGAGAGGATTTGTCACCCAGTAACAAGCACTTCATGATAAACACTCCTAACAGCAGGTTTTTGTCACCTCTGTTGGTTGGCACAGAGCAACACAGAACACCAAATAACAGGATTTATGTTCCCATCCCTTTGCTGCCTCCCACCCCAAGTGGCATTAGGTTCTGATATAAACTTTAAGTTTACCACTTTAGTACATTAACCAAGGCAGAGCCAGGTTATTTACTATCCTCATTTAGATACCAACTAGTGACCAACTGTGATCACCTGGGAACACAGAGATGCATCTCATCTCACTAAGTGGTAAATAGTTCCCACAGCCTAAGCAAGCAGCTGCAAAATTCAGATACTTCTCCTGGAATATGATGGATCTGGAGCTGTTTCTCTCTACTGGATATAGGAGTGTAAACATCTATCTTAAACTTAGCAGATGTCTAAACTCAGGGGGATATGAAATTCTGTGTTCTTTAGCTAAGATAGGGACTAAAATTCTGCACATTCACACTGCAGTTGTTCCCAAATAGCACTACTGATGTATGCAAGCAAGACTATGGTCTTGCCTGTGGGGTCAGAAAGGGAAAAAAGAAATTACTTGGAGATTTCCAAGAGGACAGAACACTTCTGCTGCAAAAGATGTCTAAGTATGCCAGGTCAAGAGATGTAGACAACTTGATGACGTTTGCTGGAACTGAAGGCTACTGGAAAGCAAAACTGCATTAGCAGAAGCCACAGACATGTAAATGAGAACTCTGTGACCCACAAGCATGTTGTGAACAAACATCACTGCTGTAAGTGAGGGTTGGGCCCATCTGAGGAAGTTCCTGCTGTATACAGTTCAATAAAGTGCTACCCAACAACCCTTCATGGGAAAACAGCTATTCAGGCATCCTTTGAACCAAGGCTGACACTGCTTGCTATCACAGGTCCTGTCAAACATCTTTTCTATTACAGCTCACTGGTAACTTTTGAGGGTCAGCAGTTAAGGCTGGGCAGAGCTGCACAGTGAGCCTGTGCACCAAGGGAAACAGCTGTGTGTGCAGCACATAAAATGGCTTTACAGCTTGTACCTGTGGTGGTGCTCAAGTGCAATACTGAGCTAAGAGAAATCCAGTAATAAAACTGGAATGATCCCAACACTTAATACTCTTCCTTAGCAATTTAGAAATTTTTTTCAAACAATAATGAGCTTTGAATTGTATCATTAACTAGAATGCAAATTCTGATCCAGGAAGTTGTGTTTTATCCTGATTCCATTTTCAAAGCCATCTGGATGTAAATCACACAGATAAACTAGCATCAAAAAATACATGGCCATTACTAATTACGGTATGCTGTGCCATTTCTCCCACCACCTGCTAGCAATGACACAACATTACTCAAGAATAAAGCTTGATAAGCTTGATGAATAATTTTAATACTATTTTATTCAGCTTGCAAATTATCTCTGAGCAGATTTTTTCTCCCCCTCCCCCCCAACTATCCTGTTATTTAAAGCTGGTCACACTGGTTTGGGTGACTAATTTCTGATCCGTAACTTGTTTATGAGAACTGTGTTGCAAGTGTTTGAGATTTGAAATTCAAAATTTTGGTGCAGTTTAGATTTGACATGTAACTCAATAGTGGTTTACTCTCTGACTAGATAACAACTGAGTCATCATCCCAGGATGAATATTTGTATTTGAGGACTCAAAGCTCACTTTTTACCAACTTGTAATGGTTCCTTACTGTTTTCTACACCTTTGTAGAACATTCAAAGAACACAGAAACAGTGCAAACATTAAGGATGCTTGAGGGTTGGAGAAAAGGTAGAAGAGGTAAGGAAATGTCTGGGATTATTGCTATTTTTGAAGATAATCCTGTAAAACCAGAAGAGAGTCAGCTATTCCAAACAGTGCTTCTAAATAATGTTCCCCACTGGACTAATGTAATAGGAGGCTTTGCAAGCACCTGCAGACAAAAACCAAGACCTTCTGAAAACACCCATTCATCTCTCAGCCACCATCCTGTACAAATAACAATGGCCTCAGGGAAGAGCACCAACCTGTAAGAGGTCACACATGTGCACTGTTCATGGGATGAGGGTTTCAGCTTCCTCACATCTCCCATCTTTTAACCCCCATGACACACACCAGTTTCATTTTGAGGTTGGGCATATTTGAAAACACAACATACACAAGCAAGGCACGTTTCCAGTGGGAGGCAGCCCACTGAGGTGAGCAGGAGCATTTCTGCAATCTCTCAGCTATTGAGACCCAAGCCTACATTTTGGGAGAGGGGCTATCACACTGAGTCAAAGGAGGCAACACATCCCCCTTCTCTGTAAGCCCCTTCTAGAACTGTTGTGATCTCCTGACTGCTCTGTCACAGGTGCTCGGGAGCATGCAAAGATGTGCCATAACCAATACTAAACTTAATTATTAATTAAAACACCAGAGGAGAGTTAAAGTTCTGTTTTAATTTTGTCCCATTAATTATGATTAAAGTACTTCTCAAAAATTGCTAGTAGCATTTTCTTCATAAAGGCAGTAATTAGACTATAAAACCAGGGTCTCTTCCTCCAAAGCACATGCTTAGAAGAAACCTAAGGTGTCTCATTTTGAAAGTATTTGGGTTCTCACACACACCTTTAAATATGAATCTGGACTTCACACACAATGGGCTTCTGAAGAGCCAAAAAGTCATCTGAAGGATTTGTTCTTGGGGAACACAGTCTTCACACACAGGAGCATGCAGGTTTCATTAGCACAGCTCCCATGGATTTAAGAGCACCACAGACCACCAATCTATAACCACAGCTCTAAAGACAGCCAGGCTCTAAAGACAGTAACAAAGCTTGTAGTGCTTACAAGCCACAAACATTAAATTGTATGTATTGTTTATTTAAAAGCATCACAAGGCTCTCATTTGTGTGATTAACTACCTGCTCAGTGCCATAATCAAATGAAAAGGCCGGATCTTTGCTGACCCCAAAACACTTAAAACAATTAGTAACAGCTATATAAGAACTGTCCTCCATTTCACGTTCCCATTTCACCTTTCCACAGAGCTTTCTCCCCCCACACAGCCCCAGCACCCCAGCAGGATGACATAAGTCCCCAGGTCCTTAAAAGCATTTCCACAGACCTATTTTTAAGTCTGCTAAAGTCACCTTGTCAGTTGTGTCTTCCAGCCTTCCTCAGCTGACCACTGCCAAGGGTGACTTCACTTTGGGGAGCAACTTCGCTGTCCATTTGATATTCACACAGCACAAAAATTAGCAGAACAAACATCTGAGCCAAGTCCTGATGTTCTATTCCACACAGTGTTAACACCAGCAAGGCTGTATTTTGGGGTTCAGGACTTGGTGAGTACCTGCATTGATAAAGAAAATGAAACAAATAGCACATGCTCAAGGTGATGCTGCAAATGTGGTGTCTTAACCTCCTCACCATCTTCCCCAAAGGGAAATGCTGTTCACAATCCAGGAGTAGGAGCCAAATACTGTATCTGAGCTAACTTTAAACTACCTCAAGCTGCAATTAATAGGACAGGAGACAGCCTGGCTGGCCCAGTCCAGCTGGGGAGCAGGACCCTCCTGGTGGTCCTGTGGCTGCAGCCACACTGCTGGCAGCACATCAGCGGCTCCAGCAGAGCCACTCAGGGAGGACAGCACAAGCCACATTAGCCTGTTTCTTACTAGCCCTCAGACCCACCATCCTGATCCATCATGTCACCTCTCCAGGCATCAAGGCACCAACAGGAGACCATTAACTCTATTTGCTTGCTGTCGCCTTACCTCCTCCTCTGGGAAAGTTTTGAACCTTCTAACTCTTGCCACCAGCTGTCAAGAAAATTGATGCTGTTGTTTATCACATCCCTGTAAGAGGGCAGAGCTACTCTCCTGTTGCAGAGGTTGAGAAAAGCATACAGTGCCATTAGTTTCAAGGCAGGTAGAGAAGAGCAGAGATGTTACTCTCCTTTGGCTTTCCCTTTACAGTTCTTATTTAACAGATGACAATGCATTTCTTTGAGTTTAGCTTTATCTTAAGTGGGTCAGACAGCCACTGACTGCTGTTTCTTTATGGAATGCTACAACGGGAGAGGGAAGAACAAAGCCAAGCAAATCTTGTGAGGAAGATGTATTTTGCACACTTTTGTAAAGTGCCCCAGCATCAGTTTGGGAAATGTCAATTAAGCTTTGTAACTCCAGCCTCAGGAGCTTTCCTAGGTCATTGCTTCTCAGTCATACATATCACAAAGGGAGAACAGACATGAATGGCTTACAAATGCCTTTCCACAGGTCAGCATTGGTCCTGCCCTGGGTTGCATCTAGGACCTCTCCTGTTCTTCATCTGTATGGATCTGCAGCCCAAATGGTGGTTTGCTATGGCACAAAATCCCCAAGAATAAAGTAATGAGGACAAGACTGCAGTAATGAGGACAGACCTGCTTACACAAGAAAATTCAAGAAAAAAAGATTTGCCTTTTCAGCTAAAAGCTAACATGAAAGACTCTGTTTGGAACCAAAGTTTAGAACCTGCTATAGTTTATAGCTTGCTCAAATACACATTCAAGTTTAATGTTTAAAGTGATGTGAGACACCGGCAGGTGGTTGGATTCACCCAGAACAGGCACAACTTCACTTTAATCTCAGTTCTTTTTCATCCATGCAAAAAAGTATTACCTTTCCCAAAATGCAAAGGTGACATGGAAAGTTTCACCTGAAATGACCCAGCTCTTATAAAACTGCAATGAACCCAAACTCTGTTCAATAAATCAGTGAGTAACTGGTAGGTAACCCCATGGAGTTCTGTTTTTCAGTAGATGTTGTGGCATGCAATGCCCAATGACTGAGCCCAGGATCAGACTGACAAACACCCATCCTGAAAAAGTCACTGCTCTACTCTCTGTTTCCAATATGTATTAACAGGAAAACAATGAACAGCATCTGACCTCTCCAGATAACTTATTCTCGTTTGAATGCACTATAAATCTCCAGTGTGGCTCCATTTACCCTAAAGGTCTGTTTTAAATAGCTGCTCTTCCATCACCTTTTCTCCCAGTCAATACCAGGCTGAGGGAGGTGCATCTCCTAAGCATTTTTTATGAAATGGATGAAAAAAATGAATCTCATTTTAAGAGGCATCCTCATCAGTATCAAGAAGATATATGTTCAGTGGATATTTACTATTTGAAAATATTAAAAATAAAAAATAATTGGCAGGTCTGCACTGAGCAGATTAGAGATTTCTCTAAGGTTTAAAACTGAAGCTGGCACAAACCCAGAGACTCTATAGTTAGTTAAAAGGCAAGAAGTAGGAAGAATTTTAATAACAGAAGTGCACTAGTCCATTCCTAATTAACAGCATGATTGAGTGCACACTACAGTGGAATGATTTTGTGTAGGGAAAACACAGTAGTAGTAAATAAGTAATTATACTGTGTTTGGATTTACACTTGGGCTCAGCATTGCAAAGCACACCCATAAAATACATAGGAAACCCCAGAGTTCATCCATGCTCCAGCAGATTTTGCAATCCCCATTTTCTCTTATTCCTCTCTGAGGTGACCCAGACCCCTCCAATGCAGCATCACCCCCTGTAGGCTCTACACTTCCCCAGGGCTCCAAAGGGACCACGGGACACCGAGAGGAACTTCTGCCTGGCAGGTCTGTGAGTGTCCCACTTCCCAGTCACAGCACCACACACGTCCAAGCCCTCTCTGCATTCACACTGAACTCTTCCTACAATAAAAATTAATCAAGACATAATATAACTAGCAGCAGTCAAAGCCCCTCCAGCACTTCTTGCTAAGGAAGGAGAATAGGGATGCAGAAACCTTGTGCTTAACTGCATCTCCACGGTGTAGTGACCTGCCATGCCCTGTCTGTATTGAAGGCAGTGGGGTGGCTTGATCTCTTAAAAGATATTGGCTCTCAGTGAAGGATGAGCATCTGCAATTAGCAGCACAGACTGATTTCATCCCTCTCCAGTGCCCAGGGGAGAAAACTGTCAGAATAACTCCAGCTGTTTAATAAAGCTCAAACCTGTTGTCTAAAGGTTAGTCCCCTTCTGCACCACACTAAACACTTTAGGTGGCCTGGCTTTGTGGGCCACTTGCACAAAGGACTGCACATCCCTCATCCTTTTGTGGTTTGGTGGCACAAGTGAACATCCTACTGAGGTTAATGCAGCTGCAAAACACCAACACCAGCACTCCATGAGGGAGCTGAGCCATTTGGGCACTCCTTGGAGGCTCAACTGCCACACTGGCACAAGTGCCTGGTGCTCTGCATGATTTTGGCAAAGTACCACCTGCTGTAAAACCTGCCACCCTCAAGCAGCTCCCCAGGGGACACAGGACAAGCTCTCAAGCCTCTTTTGTACAGACCATTGTGCACCTCTCCAGCAACACAAACCTCGGCATCACCACTGCGTGCTGGCTTTTTAAGAGTGATGTTCAAGTGATGTTTCATGTGCTCCATGCTTAAAAAAAAAAAAAGAAAAAACCCACAAAAACTCTCATACCTTCCACTGCTTGATGAAGGCTGAGATGGGGAGATGAGTTTCCTTGGTCAACAGAACTGGCAGAAAGCTTTTCATTCAAGGAGCTCAGGCTTTCCTGGAATCTCCCTCTGCTAATAAAGGACTACACATTAAGAAGCAACAGCAACTTAGCATCACAAAGTGCTCACTGTTCCTTCCTTTCCTGAGGAGCAGGCAAGGGGGAACTGGTCCATGGCTGATGTCACACATGTCCTGCCTGAAAGCCTCAGAAACCGAAGATATGCATGCCCACAGCGCTGTACCTGTGCAGAGGAGGGCAGGTTACAAGATCATCCTCTGGTAAGCTCACTCTACTTCTCAGAGAACAAAGAAACAAGGAAATATTCCCAAGGTGGTTTTTTTTTTCTGTGGGGTCTTATTTGAAGACGGGTTTCCCTAAATATGAGGTTCCAATCCAGCAATGCATTAGCAAAGAGATGAACTGCAGAGCAGAGCTCAGGACAGCTGAGACAAGCAAGCTGAAATTCCCTTGGAAAGTAGCAGCTACAGACTCACCAGCCAGAGTCACTGACACCAGGCAGTGCCAAATACTGCCTCTGGTACATACAAACAGAGTGCTGATTTCAGTGCCTCTTCTGCACTTCTTAGAAGAAATAACCTTTTAGTCTAAGGATGGGTCAGTCTGTCTAATCAACTAGGAGTCAGAAAACGAGCAAAATGGGAAGGAAGGATGAACACACAGTGTCAATTATTTGTTTAGCCTCATTTCAGATTCTCTCCACCCCACCTGGGTCTCTCTCTAGCTCTACTCCTTGCACCCTCCTGCTTTTACCCTCACCATCATGCGTCACTTTTTATCACTCCTGCCATTTGGTTTCTCGAGTCCCCCTTGTCTAATCAGTGAAAATTTTATCGTCTCTTGCCAAACACAAACTCTCAGGGAACTATTTTGGAAGAGATGCCAAGATCCTATCTTTCTGCTGACAGGCAAAGTCTGAGAAACTGCCTAATCATGGTCCTGATACCCTGTGTGACAGTCTATTCAATGCATTAACTGATACTTCATGGCATTGAAGAGATAACATAAGTTTTTTAAAAAGCTCCTGATGCCCAATCTCAGGTGACATCTTTAACTCCAACTGCCAAAGCTTGTGCTTACTCATCCACTGTTATTCCCTCTCACATGTTTTCTGAATGGGAAGTCAAAAAGCTAAACACATTTGAACCTGAATAAGAATTCACTGACATCAACAGCAGCAACTGCTATACATCACTGACATGTTTTATATTTTAAGGGGAAATGAGTTTTCTTGTACTCTATTTCAGCTGTTGCCCTTCCCAGGGAAAGGAAGCAAGATGGGACTCAGGCAAGGCTGGGGTCAGTGCTGGGCAGGCAGGAGCTGACAACAGGCAGACCACGAGGAAAGAGCTCAGCATGATTTTCCATAGAGGGACAAGTTTGAATCAGAGGTAGAAAAACTTACTTAAGCATTATTAACAATATAGTTACAGTATTATGGTGGGTAATAGGATAATGTATTTATGGAATAAATATAATAACCGCCTAAGCTTTGAATAATACATTAGCAGTAGCTTTAGGAATTTCATACTGCATTCTCTGAGTCAGCCCAAGGTCCTCCCTGGGCAGGTCTGGGGCTGGTCCAGCCCCAAAATAAGGATGCTCAACAAATGCACAGAGCTGCAAAGCCACACTGCCCCACATGCTGCTGCTGCCACCAGCCCCAGGACTCACTGCAGGCTGTGTGTGCTTCCCAAAGGAGCCATGACCAATCCCACCTCCTGCACTGGCACGAGAAACACAACTCCCCTCCAGCAGCAGGCAGCTCAGCCCCGCTCATTGGGTTTGCCCCTGATCATCACAGTGTTTGCAACAGGGAACAAGTGGGCAACAACCATTTCTCCTGCAACAAAAGAATATTTTACATATGTTTGTCCTCATAGCATAATAACAAATTTTAATCAATCAATATTCAGTTATAGCAACTTATTTTAATTAGTTTGGATAATTAGACTCAAATTTTCTGCATGTAGTCTATTACCCCTTCCTACTCCAATTTTCCATTACTTTATACTTGGGTTGTATTACTGAAGTGGGACATTAAATATTTACAACAAAAATACCCCCAGAAAGTATTGCTTTCCAATTTCAAAAACTAGATGTTCCACTAAAGGCTTTGATTAATATTATATTTTAATAAAAATTTTGTAGGGGAAAAAAAAATCTTTGAGTAGCAGCTCTTCCTGCAGTTTTCTTACTTGTGCCCCTGTCAGCAATGCCCACAGCAAGTTCTCTGTACAGGCTGGCTTTGAGCAAAGCACAAGCTTATGGCAAAGACCCCGTAACGATGGACGAGAACAAGATAAAAGGCCAGAAATGGAAAGATGATAAATTGAAACAAAGAAAAGGAAAATCCTCTCCACTGCCACAAATTGCTGCCAGAAGGGCTAATTACCCAGCCAGACCACAGAGTGCTGGTGAGGGATTAAGAAGCTCCACAAATATTCAGCAGCTATGCTCTACTCCTGTGAATCCACAGCTCCACCAGCCCTGCTGGCCCTGACTCCTGCTCAGCCAGGAAGAGGGGAGAAGTTCCAAAGG
>JAOXXN010000205.1:15004072-15019360 GCA_026770055.1 Myrmophylax atrothorax
ATCCAAGCAAGAAACACAGAAGAGGGCTGCAGTATCTAACTCACTCCTTCACCAAAGGCCAACAGCATGGGGAGGCAAGGGTCAAAGGCAGCTCTGGTGTGCAGTATTCTGAGCATGAAGGGTGCGCGTACCCTCAGCACTAGGAAAAGACCTAAACTGTTGCAGAGGATACTCCAGCAGAAGGTACCCCTGAGCAGTTCTCCCCAAGTCCCTTGGGAGGCAGCTGCTGGCTCCCGAGTCCTGCATGTCAGATCTCCTCGCTCCTAATTCAATGGTGCCACCTAGTGCCACCAGCCCTGGCACGGGACAACCCAGGTCTCCCTGCAAACGGATGCTTTGCTCACATCCTCTTGGGCAAACTGGCTTCTCCCTGGGCTGCTGTCTGGATCTCCTGCAGAGAGCCTGCAGTGGGATGGGGTGCATCACCCACCACCATGCTGGTGAAGGAGCAAAATCCCCTTGAGCTTGGGGTCCAGGATCTCAGGGACGCGCTCTGGAGAGGGCAGCTGTGGAGGAGCTCCTGCTCACTGCAATGGCCAGCTCTAACTTGGCCTCCCATTGCCTGCCTTTACTGTGCTTCTTCCAAGGGAGGAGAAAGAGATCACGTCTCACCACAACCACTCAGCCAGCCTTCCTCCTCACAGACCCCCTGCACCCCCAGCAGGGCTGGCTACCCTTCAGTCCTCCAGGAGGACTGAAACTTCAGAGTAGACAGAAATCATATCAGACACAACCAACAGGTTAAAGTCTCACTTTATGGGCCCTGAAAACCTGCAGAAGGTAATTTAACTGCCAGACCTCCCCGAACTGGGGGTTTATCGGCTCTAACTGGGGCTGCACAGCAGGAATGTCAGGGCTGGTACAGACACACGGGGCCAAAAGGAGAGAGGTTTGTGGTGACACCAGCATAGATGAGAATCTTCAAGAGGCCCATCCGTGGGAGGTCCATGTGTGACAAACAGTCACCTGCTCAGATGACTGTAGCAGCAGAGCCACATGAATAACGATGCAGATGCTCCAGGACTGCAATAACATCAATCCTGGGTGCATTAGCCAAGATCCCAACCTCCAAAGCCTGCACAGAGCACCAGATGGCTGAGCAAGACTCTGTGCAGAGATACACAGGATTCCAGTGTTTCCTTGTGCAGGCAGAGGCCAAATTCCCAAAACTGGGATGCAGAGCAAAACCTCAGCTCCAGCAAGACCAGAGTCATGGCTCACCAATGCTGCAGCAAAGGCAGGATGGAAGAAGCAAGTTCAAATGGGGAGTCTGCTTCTCCTCAAAGTGGTTGTACGTGACAAAGGCTGACTTAGGTACAACTTACTGCCCTATACACTGAGCAGGTCTTTTCCTCTCATCTCTCTGTGCTACAAGATGGAGCCCAAAGGCCAAAGGCAAAAGAAGAGAAGGAAGGAGACTGGCTGCCTTGCTGAGCTTTCCACCTGTCACACAAAAGTGCAATAAAACCATCACCACTACCAAGGCTTGCCCTCCAGGACAGTACATCAGCCCAAGAAATTAAGGTCAATTTTAACAGATATTTGTTTAAAGGGATATAGTGTTGAAAAGTTTTTTCTGAATTCAATGAGACTTCATCTACTGGAAAAATATTCATATGAGCCAAAATGTTCTTACTATTTGAAGTGCAGCCATGCATACATCCAGGTAATTTCAACTAAATTAGGGTGAATTGATATCAGCATCATTTCCTCTACATGGAGGTGGGGATCAAATTTTACTGTCAGCATTAATTAGGGGAACTAGTCACTTGATTGTGCATTTATTCAAGGGTTCCCCTGGGTTTCTGGAAAATCAACCCAGTCTGTGCTTTTCAGGGGTGTACATGACCTGAAAAGGAATTACTTAATTTTAATGGCCTCAAGATGCAAAAGGGCAATTTCAGGTTTTGGCGAGGGAAGGATGTTGGATCTGAAAGATGGGGTGCTCATTTAGATCAAAGTCCTGGTCAACCAGCACAGTGCTGTCAGCTCACAGATCAATGCCCAAGCTGCTTTTTGAGTCTCTTAATAATTGGATTTGATCAATGCTTTGAGAGGCTGTTCATGGCTCACCTCATTTCCACGATGTTTCCTGGTGTCAGGAGCCACACAGGCTGTGCAAGGGGCTGGGCAGAGACACCATGAACTCCTGTAAAGTGAAATAGAACACTCAGTTCTTTATTCAAATGCATTTTCATATTTTCCCTATTGTCTTCTTTAAGCACCATTACTATTCAACAACAGTAAATCCATCATGCAGACTGCAAGGACCTAGTGCCCAGAGAAACTGGCATGCAGGGAGCACGAGGAAGGCATGTGAGCAGGTTTGAGTGTTTGTGCAGGTCTGCACTCAGGCAAACATCAACCTAAGCAAGGCAGAAAACATCCCTCTGCTGCTGCTCCCAGCACTGCCCCCTCAGCACCCTGCCACGTCTGCTGTCTCTGCCTTACCACCTCTCCAGGATTAATGTCACCATAACTCAGCATCACACCACAGCCAGACCAGACACTCCCAACATGTGTTTGGGGAGAGAGAGGAAGGAACAGACCTGTCAATCACACCCACGGAAGAACCAGAAGTGTGTCTAGGGACAAATGGATATAACAGCACAGTGTGCCTGAGCACATCATGGCCATCAGCTCCTGACCCTGCTGGGCACGGGCTTTGCCTGAATCACACACAGCATCTCAACAGTGTGCTCCCTGGGCAGGCACAGTCCTCTCCACAGCATCCTCAGGCTGCAGATATTCCTGAGCAAGGCTGTACCAAAAGCAGGCACGACTTCAGACTGCAGAGAAAAAGCTGTCCCCTTCTCTCCAAGCCAGGGCAAAGTAGCACCTCATTGCTTGGCAGCCTGGAGGGAGCACCCCTTCCCAGACCAGAGCCAGCTTCACTGGCTGCCAGCAGAGCCATGCTGCTGTGTTAAACATGTGACTCTGTATTTCCCAGGATGGAACAGCTTAATTGCACTCTTGAAGAGACACTGTCCCCTGTGCCACTGAGGCCATGTGACACCGGTGGCACCCACTGCCCTTCCCACCAGGGCTTTGCAGCTGCTTCAGCCCACAACCCCCTGCCTGGCACCCACACCTTGCTGCAGAATTCACAGCAAACCCACTCTTGTAGCTTAAAGTTTACTGACTTTTGTTACTCCACTAGCCTTCCTCTTCAGCAGGCACCTCCCTGAGGTGCACAGCTAACCCCTCTGCCTGCCACCGCAGAGACCTTTGGCTGCAGCCAAGCCATGAGGCTTGGAATGGTGAGATACAGAGCCTTTATCACCTTTCATATGACTGTGCATCTCTGTGTTCAAGCATGAGAGCACAGGCTCTGCACAAGGCTCTGGGGATTAACAGGTACTACTTGCTTACATGAAAGCCAGCAACAACTCACACTAAGTGCAGCCACAAAATTCCTGCTCACTGTAGAGATGTTACGTAGCAGTGTTAAAGCACCTCTGGCTTTACCTTTGTGCTTGCTGAGACCAAAGCAAGAAGCTGAGACTCTAGCCCTTATCAAAACAGCAAATTTTCCCACAGAAAGAAAAGACTCTAGAACATAACATTTAGACAGAAGAAGGGGTGGCAGTGCCAAGCCACAGACCTGCAGTGTGGTAGGGGGCTGTGAATTTGATGGGATGTTGCCATCAAGCTCATCATGAGTCTGTCATGGGTCACAGCTCATCTGCAAAAGCAGGTGGATTAGACAAGAGTGAGCAGACAGGTGGAAGCTCTGCAAGGCTGGGTCTTGCTTGACAGCTACTGTTGGGCTGGTAGGGATGAACACTGAAGACAGGAAAAGTCTGTGCAGATTGCTGTGGGGAAAACGAAAACCACTGCAATTCAACTGGGAAACCGCGGGGGAAAGCACGGGGAGCAGGGGAACTCCCTAAACCTCTCCTCCACGCATGCCTTCAGCTTTCGGCGGCATCGCAGCACCATCTGTTGGGAATGCATGGAAGCTGCCAGCCTGCACCGCACGCTCCCAGCTGATGCCGAAACTGACACCGTGCCGTGCTCACCCAGACGGGCAGGCAGTGTGGGTCAGGAGCCCTGAGGCCTCAGTTCACCCTGGTGATTACCAGCCAAAAGCTGCTAAATGTGTGTTTCCCCTAGGAAGACAACCTCCTAAAACCCACCCAATCTGACATACACCCACCTCTGCGTGCTCCTTCCTGCTGCTGAACCTGGTGAGTACATGAATAGGAGGACACAGACATGGCCCTCAGCAGTGAACTGTGAAATGAGGAGCCCCATGAAGAAGAGCTGTGTCACAGAGAGGTCACCGTATCCTGAGTCCACGCCACAAGCTGCACAGACAGCATGGCTCATTGGAAACTGCACAGTAGGTGATGACAGATTGGCTCTAGTGGCAAAATTCAGCCCTTTGTGATCCTTTGGTTGGACACGGCGCTGGCCTTTACACTTGGAAAGGCTGACATAGGTTAAAACACAGGAAATACACACACATTATGGCTTTCCCATGGGAGATCTCTGATTTCGTGTCTGAAATTCAGTAGGACAGGCCAAGTGGCACAAACCTCCATCCTCCCTCCCTTTCTGCCAGCAGGCACAGCGCCATGCATCAGTGAGGCAGTGGCAATGCCAGAGCAGGAGTGTTTACCTACGGAGAGAGATGAGCACGCTCTAGTGGAGATGCCCTCCTTGTATGCTGAGAAGAGTCCACTGCCTGCCCTGACAATTCTGAACCTCATTTTGACTGAGAAAAACCTTTTCCAATGCCATGTGTCAGCTTCAGGGATTTCAGAGCAGTGGATCCTACCCTGGGGACTGAGCTCCCGCAGACAGAGCATATGCTTCACTGGGCATTCCTGCAGATGTCCTCTCCAGGCTGCGCACACACACATCATTAAACAAGCACTAGTCCTGCTGCCCTCTCCAACTGCTGCTGTGGCAGCACTGCCCCTGCCCTCTGTCCTGCAGCTTGGTAAAGACATTTTGGTTAAAATAATAGCAAAACAAGCAGATTTCCAAAGATTGCATCTTATTAACTGGGATGCTTCGTGGCCTCATTCTGCTCAGTGCTTATAGAGGCACTGCCATATGGTTGCCGATGGCCATCCAACACAGGAGCTGCAGCAGGAGGATTCCTGCTTCACTTGCTCCAAGTCAGCAGCACCTGGGGATTACTGGACAGGCCTAACACTGATGTACCAACCTGATGACCCTTCTTCTGCTTTATTCCCATCACCTGTGGTGGCACAGGCTCCTCTGCTAAAGCCAGATTCCTTCTCTGCATCCATGCTCTGCCTTCCTCTCCTGTATTACCATTTTATGTAATTGGCCGTGTCAAAAGAGCCCTTATATAACCACAGGCACCCCAGGCACATGTCTCGAAACACATGCATGCCTCCCCTCTCTGTCAACTGTGATCTTTTGCACATGGATGGATTCAACCCTTATCCAGGAAATACTAAAAATAAAGAAACCACACTTGCAAGCACCAGGGACTCTCAGAGCTTGGCATAAGAGTTTTTCATGTCTCTCACAGACAGTATCTCTATACTGCAACACAAAGACCTAGAAACAACACATGCCAGTGGGAAAAGAACAACTTGCTTTATTCAGTCACTTCTCTGCATTCAAGCAGAGCAAGTTCTCTTAATGAAAAAGTTCTTTTTTAATCTTCACAAATGCACACATCGGTGTGCAAGCCATCCATACAGACCAGGGACCTGTACAGAGGCTAGAAACACTTTGGACAAAGTCATTTTAATCATCTAAGTGATTCCATTGATTTTCCTGGGCTACTTGCATATCTAAATTAATCTGAACATTTGCATGACTTCTGCCCAAAAGTTTACTGTCTAAAAGCATTGGCACAATACCTTCCCATGAGATCACCTTTATCATTGGCACAGGGAACCATAATGACTGGCTCACCACCCTGCTCACACAGATCATTTGCAGGGGCACAGTATCACTTACGGATTAAACAGGTTGGAGCCTGTTGTGCAATGGTGAACCCAAGGAGCAATTTGGCACCAGCTTCAGGGAAAGCAAGATGGGACACTAGATAACCAAGGTCATGATTTGTTTGTAAAGTGAAGAGAGGCTTATTCCACCTCACTAGACATTACAGCCTCACTTCTCTCTGACAACAAGACTTCGTAGTTTCTTTTTCTGTTCATCTCCTTACTCTGCTACCACATCCCATGTGTCTTAGGCAGGTGGTTCTTCTCACCCCTGCCATCAATAACTGCAAAGCTACTAATTTCAGGTACATACTAAAAGGAGATGGGCTCTGATCACATCTCTTAAACTTATTTTGGCTTCATACATCTTCATGAATGCTGAAGGCAACCAGTTGTTTCCTGCTTTTTATAGTCAGCATTTAGTTTTACAAGGCTCATTACAACAGCCTTTCAATGCCCATGTAGATTACTAAAGTGTTGTCTGCCCTGAAAATCTTCCTAATTTATGTGATGATGTCAAAGCCTTGTAGTTCTGAGGCTGTGCTGACATCAGTCCAGCTAATGATGGTCTTTCTGGAAGGAAATTATTTTACTTTTCTCTTGGGCTATGCTCACAGATTGTGTTAGGGCTGTTGATGGTGACCATAGAGTCACCAACAGAGACAAATCATTTACTCACCTGAATGACTCTTCCAGGCCAGCAACTCAGTTGGCACAGAAATTACAGTGATTTTTTCCTGCATAGATTTGGGAAGAGCTAAGCTTTGACCAGACTTGGACATGAGTTCACTGTCAGCCCCTGGGCAGGACTCCCTCTTGGCCAGCAGCGAGGCTGCAGTGCCTGGCAGGTCACACTGCCTGGGCCACTGGAGATGCCCAGCACTCACACCAGCAAAGAGGCAGGACAGCAGGCAATGTGGGGGACAGGAGGTGCACTCTGCCGCACAGAGATTCTTTGGTTTGCTATATTTACTTTTTTAAGGAAATGGATGTGATTTAACTATGATTTAAGTTAATTTAGATTGTCAGTGCTAGGAAAGTCACCATATTTACACAAAACTGTTGTGTTCCTGGTGGAAAAATGCAGCAAATTGTGTTCAACAGCCCTATCTCAGACACACGGATATCAGGTTGGCACCCGGGGCTGATCCCTGGCTCCTGACTGTGCCGACACACAATAATCCCCTTCTTCGGGGTGGCTGAAGGGAAGAACACCTGACCCAGCTCTGTCTGGCAGAAACCACATCGCTCAGTATTTTGATAGGAAGTTTTCATTCAGATATAATGAAAATTCAGGAATCCCCATGAGCCGCCCTTGGCTGCCACCTCACCGCCCCCACCCGGCGGCTTTTCTCAGGAGAGCTCGCAGTCTTACAAGCGTTAATTAATTAAGCTTTTCGCGCACTTCATTTGCTTTCTGTGAGGTAAGTCAAAGATATCCGGACCACTTCACTCACGGCTGAGTGCAGTCAGCCATGCGGAGGGGAGTGTGCGGGGCTCACCTGGCTCCAGGCTCAGCTAAGCGTAGGACGTGCCCGCAGCCGCCCCCAACCGTCCGCTCCAACCGCAGCAACCCCAAACACCTGGATGAAGCCAAGGCGGTCACACCCAAGGGAATTATGGGAAAACGTGGGTCTGCACCCAGCTGTACCTGCTGGGGCATCTGCAGACAGGTGGTGCCGCCACTTGAGTTTGCCTAAACCCAGTACCTTTCTCCTGTTGAGAACAGTGGACAGGCATTTGCTAAAACGGCTGTGATTCCCAGCGTGTCTTCCATCAGACAGCTCTGCAACATGTCAGTGTTTTGAGCTGAGATGTTTGCTGGAAGCTTTAGAAGTCAATACTCAGGTGCAGCACAGCGTTTCTCTAATAATATAATTGACAAAGTTGTTTTACTTTAAAAGTTAAACTCTCTACAATAAGACCTTCATTCTGAAGGCATGGCAGGTTAAGCACTCATCTAAGCATTTGCTTCTACTGTTAACACTGAGAGAAAGTACTCAATATTATTTTCTTTTACTTTTCCCCAAAGATGTAATTTGATCACACTGGGTCTCACTTAAAGCAAAGCAAATGTTGGGCAGGGGCAGAGAAGCACAACACAGGGAACACAAGCACTACACAACCAAAGCCTCTCCTGAAAGCTCCTGACTTCCCAGAGATGCTCCACATCTCTGATCCCAAATGCACAGGACTGTCATAGGAATAAATACATGAAGGCTGCATGTCCTGGACTGTGGTGATATGTAGGACCATACATGCAGAGCAAATGCCTGCCATATTTATAGGGAAAAAAATTAAAAGAATTGCTTATATGAGAGAAGCTGAGCTCATTTAACTTCAAATAGCATATAACTGAGTTGATCATACACTTCTTCCAGAGACACAAGGGCCTTGCTGACCAAACAGCAGCTTACCTCTGAGCCAGCTGTCTATATTCCCAGGGATCAGTCAGGAACTGGGATTGGGTGGCTGTGGTCCAGTACAGTGCCCATTATGCTCTACAGTATCTCTCCACAAACACACAGGAAGGGGAGTACATGTGCATTAACATAAATATGCTCCTAATGCCAGGGTGACACTGGGCTGTCAGTCACAGACCCCGGGGTAACTCACCAGACCCAGGGACCAGCTTGGGACCAGCTTTGCACCAGCCTGGGTCAAAATCTTAAATACACCCCAATTATTTCTGTGTGCTTCAGTATGGAAAAGTCTCTTCAAGTTGAACAAAAAATAATGTTTTAGTAACCTAGTCATCTTTTGTGATCAGTCACCAGCCTCCCTATTTACCCCACACATGCCCCTGCCTAGTGAACCCTGCTCTTTAATTTTGCCGAGGGATCTTTACATCTGCACCTGGAGATTTTGTTTTAATACCTTTATTTCCCACCTTCATTTCCTTTCTCATGTAATCAATACCATTAGCTCAAAGCATTGCAATTTTTCATGGAGCTGTTGTGAAGCCAAAATCTGTCTGGCTTAGGAGTCTTCCTCAGCGAGCTTTGCCAGCTTCCCCAGTTCCAGGAAAGTGAAGCTGGGTCAAGTTAACAGCACAGCTTGTTACAGCACAAAGCATCAATCTCTGAGGATAAACAAGTTATTTGCATGCTTTTTCATTTTTCAGCATCATGCTCTCCAGCCAAATGTAGCACTGTAAATGGTAAAACAAAGCCACACTTCATCCTGCTGGCCAGAGGCCTTCATCTTCTGAGGGTACAATGGCAAACAACAGGCAAGTGAAAATACTCTCCCAAATATAAACAAAGTAATGATTAAACACAGTTGGGTTTTTTCCACATGGGTGTACAAATTCAGCTGCCAGATTAGAAAAGTATAAATATTGTGTGGGTACATAGCTGTGTGCAGCATTTGGAGCTGTGTTTGCAGTGCTCACACCCAGGAGTGGGGCCCTTCCACTGACCAAAGCAGAGTTTGAAAACACTTGCAGGGCCATGACACTTGAGGGGCTTGCTAACCAAACACAGTGCTGCTTGTACCCATGTTAGCAAAAGCAAATATCTCAAATGCACTTACAGACTCCCATCTCCAGCTGTGGCAGCCCAGCTTCTGCCCAGGCACAGTCCCCGGTCCTGCCTGCCAGCTGGGAGCACTCCAGGGCTGGGTACATGGTCAGCAAATGCCACCCTTGCAGGGATGCCACAGAGACTGTGTGCACACATCTGATTTAACAGAGACTTTCTGCACGTGCAACACCTATTTGGGTATCATTCCTTAAGGACAAGTTCATGAAACTCAACCACTAATAATTCCAAAACAAAGTTTATAACTTTCTTTCTGTCCAGTTCCTTCATTTTAGATACTAAAGATGGAAAGGACCTCTCATTCCTCCCTACTGCAGTATTAACCCCAAAGAAGGCCAGAAGGAGCCTGGGGGAATGTGACCCTTGATGGCCAGGACTGCCAGGAACATCAGAAGTCCTCCAAAGCCTCTTTCAATGTCAGCCAGGTTTGCAGCCCAAGCTTGAACCTTAACAACATAAAATTCTTCTGTACCATGTAGGAGGAACATCAGGTGGCCAAAGGGAGGGGGAGGAAAAGGGTCACATTCTCACAGCTGTGTTTGCTAGGTTGCTAATGATAATTTAATTCATAGTCCCACCAGCCTGGCTGTGTCTGGAGGCACTGAGAGCCCCTTCAAAAGCTGCTGCCTCATTGCAGGCCTCAGACTCCCCACTTTTCCAGCTGGCTGCAGTGAGGACAACCTGCCCTTCCATAGCTCCAGGGGGGCAAAGGAGGGAGCACATTCAGGCTGCCTCATGTCAGCAGGACAATGGTTCTTACAAAGGTATCCTGACAAATGAGTGTCTCTGGCCTTTTCTGCCTCTAAAAGTGTGACAGCAGTGGCACCCTGCATCAAACCAAAAAGAGGGGGTGAAAGGTCCAGACCTTTGGATTAGGAACACCTAAACTTCTCCCTCATGGTGCTCTCCATGAAGAAGATCAAAAGGCTTCTGACCTTGAACAGCCAGGCTCCACCTGAAAGGAAAAAAAAAAAAAGACACAACTTTCTAAACAGCTTCAAAGTCAAACTAACAGCGGTGGAACATGTCGCTCTCTGTCTACCCTATTTCAAGGCTTGGCTGCAAGTCAGTGGCATTTTGAGCTGCAGCCAGCTGTGCCTGTCCAAGTGGATCCCCGGGGAGCCTCAAGCCTAGCTGCCTTCTGCCTGCTCCTCTGCAGTATCTTGATCTCTCTGCCCAAAATGTTCCTGCTCCTGGGCTGCACTCCCTGCCTCCAGTCCCCTGCCCAGGTCTCAGATCTTCCCTCTCAATGTGCTCAGTGGCAACCCCAGAGAAAGGGCAGCTACCAGCCTCTGCTTCAGAGGGAACACCTGATCCTTAAGGAACACAAACAAACTTGACATAACATAATACAACATCCCCCTTTGAATTTCATGACTTCTCCTGCACTACACTGCAGTCCCATCCCACTGACCATATGGGATGGAGGTGATTTCCAACGGCAGGGTGAGTGCTCTGCTGCCCTCTGCTAGTCATGGCTGATTCTGCCCAGCAAACAGCACCTTCTCCCAAGTTGCCCCACTCAGCTTGTGTGGTTCTCCACTCTCCTCCCCAGCCAAAGGCAGAACTCCTAAGGGCAGCTGCAAAGGAACCCCCCTGCATCCCACAGAGGTGCTGCCTTAAGGCAAAAGCTTCACTCTCCTTCCTCAGCAACCTCAGTCAAAAATGCTATGCCTTGACCAAGCCCCAACAACAGCAACTGTGTCAGCCCCAAGCCATTGGCAATTGTTCATCATCCTAACGCTGAAATACAAGACCATCTCACTGATGGCCCTGTCACCAGAAATATCACTGAGTCCAGACAAGCTTCAGGTGATGAAAACTGTAATGCAGCACAAGGAAATTCATTTTGACCTTCAGTTCTCCCCTTTGATGAGATACATCACTGTGTTCTCACAGCTTGAGCAGTGTCTTTGCTGGATCCATTTGTGAAGTGTAATGTTTTTGCCCAAACTCCATTTCCTTCCTTCCAAAGCAGTAAGATCTGCTTGTGACTCAGTCTCAATAAAACACACAGCAAGGACCATTAAAATGAATGTGCAGTGCAGGGATAAAATTCATAGGCTACATTTTTTAGGCTAGAATCTTCATTGCCCTTTATTTACCCTCAAAAAAAGAGCATCAACTCATGCTAAGTCTCAGTGCAAAGTAAATCTACCAGGAAAAGAGCAGTTTTAAAGGGAATCTATCTCTGTGTGATAAAGAAAGTGATAGACGGGACTGAAGAGGCTGCGTGGTGGCCCTGGAGAGCTCACACTCCCAAGCCTGTATGGTACTTACAGCGACAACACTCCCCAACCATTCTCTGCCTGAATAAAGATCCCACCCGCTCCGAGGAAATGACTTGCTGAGAAGTGTGGGCGGAAGGAGAGAAGGAAGCCAGGGGATTTTTTTCTAGTTTAGCATTCACGAATTTGAAAAGAGCATTTCAGGCAAAGCCTCGTATTCTCAATGAAGCTGTAGAGGCTGTGGCTGTTTCCCGTTGGTGTTTGAGAACCGGCCCCAGGGTTTACCTGGTTGTGAGCCAGAGCTTTCCAAGTCCTCTTGACACCAAATGGCCTTGGAAGTGTTTTGCTCTTTACAACAGCACACAAGAAGTGAGTGTTGAGGTAACTCTGGCGGAGGTAAATAGCATTATCCACCCTGTGTTAATCCACCAGTCGAAAGTCTCTCATGAAATGCATTTGAAATCTGATCCTTAATTCTTTGAAATTACCCTTTTCACTGAATTTAGTGGAATTCCATGCAGTCTCTAATTTCTCTGGTATTGTGTTTATCCAGTCACTTGCTTTCATAAGAGAGACATCCAGGCAACACAGTGTTCTCTGATAACAATAAAGCCTATAAGTGTTCAAGCACAAGAATAAAGTGAAGGGAAATAACAAACCCATTTAAAAAAATCCCCAACAAATTAATAAGAAATAAAAATATAGCCTTTTTGCATAGATTCAGTGCTAGGGATTGACTCCAGAAACAGTCAAAAAGTAACTTTCAAGTGCATGAAATCTACTTTTTACAGATGTGAACTAAGAGGCATATGAAAAACATCCATAAAAAAATCTCTTCTTTAAAGTTTCAGTACAACATGCAGCAATGAGCTTGAGGGTTACTTTAGACATGCTTTCAGGCAGCAATACCCTTGTGTAACACCAAGTGAGCTGAGGATAATTGTAATGAAACAGCCTCTATGGCACCAGCTTTCCTTTCCTATGAGCAATCCTGCAGGATGCCAGAAATACAGCTCAATTATGTAAGAAAAACCCAGAGATTTTTGGGGACAACTATAGAGAGTGCTGCTCCATTGGAATAATAGGTGCAGTTTGGCACCTGTTGTCCAGCTGAGAATTCATTTCTGCGTTTGAAATAGAAAAGTCCCAGCTGAACAGTGCACTTCAAGCACTACAGTAACCCGCTCTCAGGTCTGGGGAGGAACTGGGAGCATCCTCCAAATGGGGAGAATAAACCACCCTGCAATCCCATATTCCAGCTGTGAATTCAGACCCGCTCAGGTTTACACCAGTTGAGATTCTGGCCCAAAAACTGCAGAAAATGAGCTAGTGGTGACAACAGATACAAGGACAGGACAAGGACAGGGCTGAAAGAGCTTTTCAGAGCAATTCTTCTCTTTCCTGTAAAAGCTGTAGTGTTGATCTTCAGTACATTGATTCCCAACGAGCTCTGCTGGTCAATACAAGGAGGTGACCCTTTCTTAAGGTCATCTTGTATCCATAGTCCAATGTGATGAAAATCCACCAGAGACAGAACAACTGGTCCTTTTTTACCTTTTTTTTCCACTTTCCCTCGATTGTTATGTATGACTTAGGTTACTCTCATTAAGTTTACTGGAACTAGCATTTTACCCCAAATCTTCACTGTGATGAGATCCTGATTTCCTTTGCAGTAAAACTCCAAGAAATCTGATAATTTTATAAATGAGGAAGATTTCTGGATTCCTAGTCTACCTCCATTTACAGAATTACTACCCTTTTTAGAGTTACATAAACCAGGAACATCTCAATGTGTAATTTCTAAAGGCAAAGCCAAGTATTTAATTCATCAGCCTCTGAGGTTGTTCCCGAGATCCTGGCAAGCTGCTCCGTGACCAGCAGGTGACAGTCTCGGCAACAGAAACCCTGGGCAGCTCACCAAGAGGGGATTGTTCAATATTCTGACAGGAAACAAGTGTTATTTTTTTGTTTGTAGATACATAGACAGTCCACAACAGGGGGCAATATTTTTCACCAAACATGCCGGTAAAGAGGAGGGCCACAATAATTTCTGAGCATGATTTCCCACCTCCTCAAGGAGATAATTCAGATAAGGGCATGAATGACACTGTGCTCTGGATTTACCAACACCATTCTTAGCAAAATTCAGAAAAAACTGCTTTACACCTCAGTGTAAGTGAAAAACTAGCAGATACAAATAAACACACTTACAAACATAAGGACATTGCAGGGTGGCACAGTTACACTGGCTAATACCTTGAATGTGTTGAGGAGGGAACAGGATGTAGACAGTCTCTATGTGCATGGTAGGTAGCTGAAACATTTTGCTGCAGCAGCCCCAGCCAGGGCTGAGTGCGCTGCCTGGAGCACAGTGGCATCTGTGAGCACAGATACGTGCTACAGCCCAGCTCTGTGTGATGGCAAAGACAACCTTTGCAGCAATAGCTAAGAAAACATTTCTGTTGTACATTTAGACTCATCATGTTACTTACAGAAAGGGCTGCATCCTGTTTAAAATCTAAAGGAATACAAGAACTGCTTGAATGGATCGGTCAGAACCAGAATATGTGGTTTATGGGAAAAATGAGAACCCACAGTGGGTGGAGGGAGGGTTTCTGCTTCACAACCATTCCATGTGAAGCAGTCACTCTAAAAAACTTCATTGCACCCACCACCATCCACAGCTACTCATCACAAGGAAGCTCAAGGGTCTCCAAGAGAAATTGCTGTTCTTGGCCAGGGTCACTAGCTCCCCAGCACATGCAGTTTTAGGGAAACTTTCTCATGCCTGGAAGAGAAAGCCACAAATCATATGCTTGATCAAATTTATTTTAATCCAATTGGGACTTTGCTTGAGCAAAGGTCAGGAATAAACTTTTAAATCTAACTGGTTTGGCCAGTTTGAGAGGTATCTAGCCAGAGCCTCAGCAAGAGTATAGCAGTAATTCGATAAATCAGAGATGCACTGATTCATTTCCTTGTGAAATCAAGATTCAAAGGTGTGCAAATTCCCATAATCACATGCCTGGTGTCACAGACCATCTTGATCCAAACTGTGTTTTAATCAAATTTTACTAGATGCATTAAATCTTAAAACCTGTCCATAGTTCTCTTCAGTTTAAAGTATTTATGCATTAATAGTGTTATAAATTAATGTGTTGAGAAAACAAACAAATATCACATTGCCTGCATTGTAAATCTTGCCTGCATCACTGGTCTCTTGTCCTGGTGTTGAGAGCTGTGACTGGTAAGTAGAGGAGACTCACTGCCTTCCCATATAGTGTATGTCCATTACCACAGGACAGGTTGTATTTCTTATCAAACAGAAAAGCATTATTAGTAGGTGCAGTGCTGTAAAACACACCTTGATTTATCTGACCCAGGTTGAAAAACAGGTATAATTTGGATGTGAACAGAAATGTGACATCCAACACTATGGCCATCTACCCACACTCTCCATCCTGAGAGCACCTTTCTTTTCTGCCATGGATACAAGTTCTTTTGGATTACGTTTCTCCTTAATTTTTCTTTGTTTCTCCTCCATATATCCATCTTCTTCCTGACATCAATCTTTTTCTTCCT
>JAOXXN010000205.1:15031110-15076327 GCA_026770055.1 Myrmophylax atrothorax
AAAGACAGCCTTTGTTCTGAAGGCTTTACCGTCTGAGGTTTCACAGAGGTTTCGAGGTAATTTGCTCTCCTTGTCACAGAACGATATGCAATGACACATCATTAAAATTTCCAGTGAAAATGTTTTTGAGTGATTACTGAAAGGACCAGCAATAACTGGGTGCTTAAGAGATCCAAACCATTGCTGAATGTCAGAATTGCACAGGTTACTCTGTGACCGGGATGGGGAGCAGGAGCCTGATGATGCTGTGCAGGAGGGTTGTGCTCTGGTGCTGTCCCACACTTGGGTAAAGGATCTCGTTACTTACAACACTGATTTTTATTCACTCTAATTGAGAAGAATACTGGCCTGGTGTCCCAGCCAGTCCTTGTCACATTGCTTTGGCAGCCCCCAAAAGAAGGCTTAGGGCACATTGTCCAGGCACTTCACCTTCCTATTTGTCTTTATGTGTCTTTGATTTCCGCTGGTTTGATGTTTCCTCTGGGTACAGACCAGACAGAAGAAAATAGCACTCTTGTTTGGCACAATGTCGGTCAGGAAGGCGTTTTTCCTTTAAGTTTTTTAGCAGGAACTTTATAGGTCTCCTTCTGGTATGGAAGTTTTGAACAGAAAGGATTTAAGTTCTGTAAGCAGATACCACAAGGGCAGTGATAAAAATCACATGGATAAAAGAATGGTTGCTATTACTAATATTCCTGAGCAACAGAGGCAGCTGCACTATGGACTGTTAAAAGAACTTGTTCTTCTATAGGTTGGTTGTTTTGGGTTTTTTTAAACTATCTTCCATCTACCATTAAATTAATTTCATAGTAAGGTAACTGCAGTGGCTTCAGTGAAGCTATTTCTGACTAAGGAAGATCTAAGAACTATTATACAATTATTCATTCTGTATAATTCCAATTCATGCATGCATTTAAAAGAAAGAATTGGAAACTCCTTTTTGATCTAATCATTCAGTAATTAAGTTTTTCAGTGAAATGGATAGATGTATGATAGCTATAAAATCATTATAGTATCTATTATAGTGCAATTTATGTTCTGTTTTAATCTGTCTGAATCTTAGTACAATACAAAATTGATTTCCTTGTCTGATGCCCTTATTAATATTTATCTTAATAAATGCATGTCATTCCTAGCCCCATGGCATATGAGAATTTTTAATAAATCAAAACAGATTCATTATTCCTTTGCAACAGTTCTTTAAGCACAGACTTGGGACTACATGGTTTGGAGAAAAACCTTCCTAGTATGGTAGAGACTTAAAGTAAATACAGCCAATAATAATCAAGTCACATATTATGGCTGCTGAAATGTCAGTTTAAGTCAGATCACTGACATCAGCTGATGGTTGTCAGTGGAAAAGCACCTGGAGTCTATTAGCAATTGGGTCTCTGCAGGTACATAGAGAATGTTCTCTTCTTTCATCCATTTAATTAACCTCAACTTGAGCATTGATCATTAAGAGTTTAGAAATTAATGGAAGGGTGCTTTCTTCAATTATACTTGGGAATTATGTTTAAGAATGGAAGATTTACTCATGAAGACACGTAACCAGAACAAAACCTCTTAGATCCCTGACTGTAATACTTGTTTCAGTAAGTAGTCGGCTTTAAATAGAAAACATGCCTGGGCAAACATGTTTTCCATTAATTTTTGTCATTTCCATTAATACTTTTAAAAGACAATTTCATAATTTTGCTCTTTTAAGATTTTAAGTGGCATTTTAAGAATCTGAACAGCCTTTAAACTATAGGTTCAAGCAACCATATGTCCTCCTAGTTTCCTTCTTTTTTAGCAAAAATGTAGCTTCAAGTTACACATCACAACAAGAGCTGTTCTATTCCAGGAATAACATTAGGCATTAAAAAAGCAAAACTATTTTAAAGGTAGTATTTAAAATGTGTTTAAATGGCATACTAATCTGGGATTTTGATAGTCATATGATAGATAGGTTGAAATGTCTATTTAAAAGAGTTATTTTCATAGTTGTGTCTTTTAAAAAGTGTTAGTAAAGTATTTAGAAACCCTGGACAAAGGCCGATTGACTGAGTTCTCCGTGCTTTCTGGAAGTGCAGTGCACAATAGTAGGGCAACTTTTGTAGGCAAAGAGAATTTGCCTTATATGTGAAAAATCTGGATGTGAAATGTAGAATGCTGCAGCTGTCAGGAAACCCAAGCCCAAGCAGCTCCAACTCATTGAATTTCATTTAATAACTTCTAGTACTACAAGTCACCATTGCAGCCAATGCCTAAAAGCAAAGTTAGCGAAATTTAAAATATATGTTAAAACGAGACTTTACCACATTTGCTCAGATCTTCTTGGCACTGCTTGTTTTTTACCTATACATACACTATGAAACTGGATGTATTTAATAGGAGTAGAAAAAGTAGAAGGAAAATTGGTAAAACTGGTATGAGAAAAAAATTCCAAAATGAGTATTTTGTCCACCAGCTTTATCACAGATTCTCATGTTAAAAAAATTGTAGACTGTTTGCAATAATAGGGAAGGAAATTTTGTCAATATGAAATTGAATTTACTGGCCCTTTAAGATAGCTTTGAAATGAAGGTGGGCATTTTGGTATTTATTTTGTGTGAATATTTTAATGATAGTATGCATTATAAAGTTGGGGGGGGTTATGTGTGCTATCAAATACCAGTGCAATCATTTGTGTTTAACACACAATATGTAGTCAAACATCAACAACAAAAATGCTACTGACCGTGAGATGGTTAAATATAAAAAATACTTAATTACAGTTTAGGCATTTTCATCATTTGTTGTCTCAGTGCTCTGCAAAAATACATAATTTAAAAATATAGAGCAAATGAGGGTCTGTGTATCTCTGAAGGCAACAACTGAGCATTTGCAGGGTGGAAATTCTAAATTTCCATGCTAAATCAATACTGTTCTTCCTCTTGGTGCACAGCTCCCAAAGAGAGGAGTGGCAGTGGATAGAGGACAGCATATGGCAGTGGGATCCATTTAAATCTTGTTCTACACAGAGCAACTATATTAAATCCTGGCTTTATTAAAGTCTGTGCTGTAATTCTTGTAAACTTGAGCTCATTTGCGATTTCAGCCAGAGAGCACAGAATTGTAATTTGAATGAAATCTAAGAGAAATTCTTGCCCCAGGTGCCTGAACTGGGCATGTTTCTCTTTACCAGCTGACAGATGAGTATTGCCTGTGGTAACCACGCACGTCGTGTGGATAAATGAGCTCTGTTCACTGGCCGCATCTGAGTTCAGTGAAGCCATTATTTACCCCCAAAATTAAAGAGGGAGTTTGTTTGTGCCAATCCCCTGACTGGTTTAGAGAGAAAGCAGCATATCCCTCACTATGTATACCTCTCATTCAGAATGTACATCTTGAATGCAAACTTGTGCTAAAATTATTGGAGAGACTGATGTACTCTTGGTACAAACATTCAGGAGGACAATCAGTACCTTCTCTTTTACTTCAGTCATTTGCCCTGTTTAAGCTATTCGATATTTACTTGATTTTTCTAGTTTCTCAGAGTAAATATAATCTGAAACATCTGGAAAATCCTTATATGCTAGTCATGCTGAAGTAATGCTCAGGGGGCTGTGAGCATGCTTACTGGCTCGAGCAAGGCTTTGGATCCCTGTCCACTGAATTTGATAGAAAGCAAATTGTAATACATTTTACTTAACCCCACAGTATCCAGACCAATGCAGTAAGCACTTTGCAAAATGCATTGTGCAAGATACATCGGAGCTTCAGTGACTGAAGACCTTGAGCTCCCATTGAAATGAGACTAAGTAAGCTTCAAAAATTTGGTTCCATTAAATTTTTTCCTAGTTTATAGCAAACAGTTAATTCTATGTAAATCTGATTTTTCTGAGATCCATTCCCAACTATATAATAGAAACAGCTGTTCAAAAGCAATGTGAAAAACTGGCATGGCAACATGAAAGTTAAAATCAGTGCCAAAGTTCCCAGTAACTGAACTGGAAGGAAGATACTTTGTGATTTCACAGCTTTAAGTGTGTTCTAAGAGTGATCTCTCTTTTCTAAACACAGCGCTAAGAACGGCAGGATTTCGAAACGGCAGTTTGGGAAGCCGACCTAGTGCTCCTTTTAGAAGCAATGTTTATCAGCCAACTGAGATGGCAGTTGTGCTAAATGGTGGGACTGTAAGTATCAAAATGTGATGATTTAAGAAATCTTTGATATGCACTGATATATGCAAGCACTAATAATTGAAAAACCTGCTTTTAGCTTATTCACAGCAGGGGGAAAGCTATAAATGAAAATTCGGGCAGCAAGTATGCATGTAAAGCTTCCCTTCCCTCTAGAAAATATGTAATTAACATGTATTTTGCATTTCTTTACTTGGCCATTCCCATTTTGCAGTGCAGCTTGCGTGAACCAAGGTTTTTTTGTGAGACTACATATTTAAATAGCCCTTTCAAATTCAATTTTTGTTAAGATATTGAACATAACTATTAAGTGACACCATTTCTAACCTGATATTTTTCAAGATGATGTGAGTCACAGAAATGTTTACAGCCCAGTGCATTACTTTAAATAAGAATAATTGTTGCAGATAGTGGTGGTCTTTCACATCTTCCATTTTCTTGTAAAATGTATATAATTCTTTGTAAGTTACAGATTTGTACATCTCCTGAAAAGGGATTCATAAAAGAGAAATATAGGATATTTCAATGTTAGTAGCACTGATTTTAGTTCCTTGGACAATAGTTTGGGATGCAATTCTTTGATAGACCTGTTTTTCTGCAGCCTGCTTGTTTTAAGAATGATTTAACAATTTGATGCCAAACGGACTTTCTCAATGTTTTTCACATCATGTGTAATTTGCACTTAAGACATTTCATATAGCAGGCATACTGTTAAGAAAGAAGAATTTTCATCCCACATTTTCCATGCATATCTACATGCTTCTTAAAAATCTACTCATGAGCCAGTTTATACTCATGTGAGTTGGGTTTTCTTTCTTTTGAATCATGAGCTGATTCCATAACTCAACCTCTACATTTAAAATCAAATAACATGAACTGATTCCAAGTCTGGTTTTGTTTCTAAATAAGTAAAGTTTTGGTTGATTATAGTGAACAGCAGGGACTAGATAAAAGAATTCTCCTGTGTGGGTAAGACAATGTGAAACATGTCAACTTGAGTAAAATGAAAAGGCTTTGCTTTGCTGCCAGTAATGGATTGCATCCCTCTGATGACGGGATTCATCTCTGCCTGCTTTCTGATACCGGAATGTGCAGCTCAGGGAAAAGGCAGTTTAAGGATGAGAAGCTTGAGTATTTGGTTTGGGGGTTTTTCTGTTTGTTTTTCTTTGTTCTGAGGTGGACACAAAGCTCAATGGAGAACATCAGAGAGTAAACAGAGACATTAATGTGTATATATAGTCATGGTTTTTACAGAGGTGAATGCACTGTATGGGTGGAAGATGAGTCTCTTTGTATCACTTTGATCTGGAACTACCATCTGGAAAGGTGTCATGTACATACAGCATGATAACACTGATTTTTGAACACTCTAGATCTCTCAATTATGAGTTTGTTATCCTTATTTCCAGATACCAACTGCTCCGCCAAGTTACACTGGACGACATCTCTGGTGAAAGGCTGTAGGCTGTAGAGAATAAGAATCCTTGTTGCAGATGTTGTTCGCTGGCAGTGTGTCTTTGAGGGAAGGAATCCATAACAGTACCAGAACAAAGCAACAAAACATCCAGGATCTTTCGAAATCCTACAGAGGATTTTGTCTAAATGTGAACACCATTGAACTGAGAATTGCAAAAACAAAATTGTAAAACTGAAGCTGAATATAACTTAAAATTGAAGTAGGCACACCTTAAATTGGAAGAGGAGATATTGTATTCTGAAATGTAAGATATTCTCTTGTCTGTAACTTGTGTGCCAGGCAAGCCTGTTTTTGGTGGTTGCCAGTTGCTTGCAAAATACCCTCTTCTCACCTAAACTTAATTCATGTTGCCACAAGAGATTGCCACTAGTGTGAAAACACACAGGATTTCTTTCCATTTTGCTCCTTTTCCCTTCATTTCAAACGTCATGAGAAGTACCTTGTTTGCTCATAATCCAGCTGCACTGTACAGTCACGTAGCATCATGTGTAGCCAAGCATTGTCACTCTGTGGCAACTAAATTCCCATTATGCTGTAGGCTGATACACTGCTCTTCAACAAGCTGGTCTAGGAGATGCAGTTCTGGAAGGATGAAAGGTCTGTGCATGTTTCATGCGAGTTATGGAGCTTCTTGAGGCAGAGAGGGAGAGCGTAGGTCCCGCACAGAGGCGGCTGTCCTGGGCCTCGTGGGATCGATTCCCTGTTATTCCAGCCTCAGTCCCGGGGGCGAGCAGAGCCGCCGCTCCCACGTCTGCTGCGGGCGAAGCCGTGCGGTGAAACCTTGCAGGGTTGCGCTTTGGCAAAGACAGCCGGGAGGGGGCTGGGACTGGCGTTTGCAGCAGCAGGGGATGTGCTGGTGGATGGAAGGCAACCCCGCTGCCCTGCCCAGCCCCTGGGTCGGGCTTACGGTCAGGCGGAGCGCGGTGGTGGCCGAGGAGCACTGACCACCTCTGGGAGACACTCGGCAGCAGAGTAGGGTCGAGACCTCCCCTTCTAGTCCCTGTTCGTATGAGTAGTCCCCTTGACTGCAGTTGTTTGTGCATTTAAATGTGGTTGTGCATTTTAGTGCCTAGAGAGTAGACTCTCCGTGCTGGAGGTGGTTTGTTGTTGTTTTCGTTTATTTAAGGTGGTTTCTTCCCTACTCCTCCCCTCCCCATCCATTTTCTTGAGTTTATATAAGGCAGATTTTCTCAAACCTTTTTATTTTTGGTTTCTCCAGGTTATTTAAAAGGTTCCCATTGCCCATTTTTTGTGCCATGGTTTTTCATTATGTTGAAGCAATCATTCCTTTCTTTAACATTTAATACATATCGGACATTGAAAACATCATTGTATCCTCTCTGTTTGGCCAATGTTAATCTTAGCTTTCCTCGATACTAAAAGCTAATTGTTTTTACTTGAAGGCATAGGAAACATATAACAATTAAACTTTGCATATGCTGTAATAAAAATATATATTTTCAAACTAAAAAAAGTAAAATTTACAAATAACTGAATAGCTTAGTAGCTTCACAGAAAGAAGTTACTTGCTCTATACTGCAAAAGAAAGACAAGCTTTTTATTTTTCAAGAGTCTTCCTGATTCTTCATGTACCTCCATTTCTACTGAATTAGGAACCTAGTCCTGCAGACTTGTACTCCCATGAGTAGTCCCATTGACACCAGTAGGTCTACACAGAGGTACAGAGGCTGCAAGACCAGTCCCTAAGTGTTGCACACAGATATATGTATATATATATATGGAAAAATATATATTGCCATTCTTGCCATGATCATCTTATGGGGTTTTATTTCAAAGCCCTTCTCCTCCAGAAGCAATGTTTTTCTGTCATGCATGAGTGAAGGAGTGTGTTAGCTCCCCCCTGCCCTTTCCTCCTCAAGGCAAAGGAAGCATGTGCTTGTTTTAGAGATCGTTTCTTTCATTTTGTACGTAACTAGGTGGCCTTAGTAACCAAGTAGGGTAGGGGTGAATATTGCATGCTATCCAGCGACTTAGAAATACATTTTGCTTGTTTTAAGCAGAGCTTTGATCAAATAAGACTATTTAAGATAATGATAGCTACCCAAAAGATGCATAATTTGGAGAAATAAAAAAAAATATTTCTGTCACTTGCCTGAAGAATTTTGCTTTTAAAAGCCAATTAAAAAAAACTCTCATAAAACTCATAAAAACATATAAGATGACCATGGCACAAATGGTAGGACAGCTTTCTTTTTAAGAGTTTATCATGCTACGACCAAGACTTATGAATTATAATACACATTTTACAGACCTTGGACAAAATCTGTACAAGATATAGTTATTTTAAGAAACTTTTTTTTCTTTTTCTAGATGTGACTGAATTGATAAATAGAGTTCCCAATCCTGCTTCTGATGAAGTTGTTTGGAATTTGAGGCCTTTTGCAAAGATAAGGCCAGATCCTACAAACTGCTGCTCACATGACTAGTCTCATTGGATTAGTCATGTGGACTATTCACAAAACTAAAAATTAGCAGGATTGGGTTTAATGTGTGGTGGTGAAGGTGTGGCAATAGATTAGGAGGGTCTTTATTTTCCAACTTTATACAATTAGTAATAAGCAACTTTTTTTGTAAACTAGTCTGTGATGTAAAATGCCCCAAATGAAACTGTAATTGAAGAAAGGCACCTTTATGTTAACTTATATTTTTGTTACAGTATTTACTTTTGCCTTTTTTGAAAGTTTTCTAGAATGTAAAGCATCTGTGAACAACAAAATAAGTAAGTAAGCACAAGCCTTTCACAGTTCTCCTAATTATAATTAGCTTTTATACTATAAAAGCTACTATGTTGTCCCTTGATGGTTATGTGCTCACGGTGATTCCATGCAGAAAAATGAAATCACAAAGCATCTGAAAAAACTATTACCAAAACAAGATTTATAGTGACTAGCTTTTGATCAATGGCTGGAAAAGAGTTCAAAGCCATACTTTGCAGATCCTGTCCTGCTTTCAGATGAGTTGAGGGTGTTTGACACTTACCAGAAAATATGTAGCATCTTTAGAAGAAGACTCAAGACATACAACTGTTTCTATAAACAAGGTACATGAAATACTAAAGAACGAGCTGTTTCTGCTTTTAGTCTAAACACGGGCATCTTGATTGGCTTTCTTTGAGCTTGATGCCTCGGGTTTAACCAAAGGCCATATAAAAGGGAGCATTGTAGCTTTTATAATAAAACAATTGGATTATTCTACCAACTTACAGGATTACAAAGCAGGTGCTTTTTATTAATTGATGAGAGCTAAAGCTCATTTTTGATAGATAATATATATTTATTAAATGTATTAACGTGTGTTTTATAACGTACCCTTTTTTCCGCTGATTGTTGCATACTGGTATCTTATTAAGTACATCTTTAAAGGATTTTCAAGACAATCAATGTGTACCATGATGGCTGTACATAAGTATACAAAACTACAAAGGTTGTAAAGCATGGGCAAATGTTTTATTTTCAAAATGCTGTTCTTAACGAGAATAAAGGCTTTACTATTTACTTACAATGTTTGTGTTAGCTTGGTGTTAAAATCCACCTAAAATTTTTCCATTACAGTGAACTAATGGTGCTACAGACAGTGTTGTCCTTTGGTGCAGTTCTTCAATATAAGCGAAGTTAAAGTGAAGGAAACAGGCTCCTAGAGACAAGGGCCACATTCCTCCACCTTTGGCTGCATTCCCATGCTTACCCTTAGCTCTGGCACCTCTCAAACCCACGGTGAGCCAGGCAAGATGCTGAGCAGCCAAACTCTTAATAGACAAGTGATTTTTTTTTTCCCTGTTGGCTCAGCAGTTTCCTGTCCTGGCTTAATTGCTTGTGCTTGGGAAAAGAAGGGGATAGGATCATACAGCTGGGGTTGAAGAAGGCTTTTTCTTCAAATGGTTTGATTTTCCAGATCTGGTGCAACAACCATCATCACCATCCAGGAAAAAAAAACAAGGGGTGGGTACTGGTGTAACAGGGAAGACAAAGTCTGTGTAAGTGATGGAAGAAATCACAGCAAGTCCTTTGTCTGTGTTTTATCGTGTGTTCATTTGAAACAATTACACCTTTGACTTATGTGGAATTTGTAGCAGAACTGCAAATATCTTTTCTAATTGTGAAATTACAAAGGCCTGCATAGGACTATGCTTGACAGAACTAAGGTAAAAAAAATAATGAAGGCTCCTTAGCAGGGGGGCCAATCTGAGTTTTACTGTGCTTGGACCTAATATAAGTAAGTAGCATCCATAAGATTGCTGAAAATGCTGTCACTGGGATCTTAATTCTACACTTTCTCAGCACATGTGCTAAGTGGTAACAAAAGGCCCTTTGACTTTTTTCCCCTGCAGAAATGCAGAGCAACCCCAGTGCTCGTTGCCTTCCGTTGGAATTGCAGGGGCAGAGTGTTTCTGCAACTCAAACCATTCTGAACACAGCCTGGATTTGTGTAAACTGTCACAGCTCTGCACGAATCAGTGAAGTCCAGTTTATGCCAAGTGAAGATTTTTGATTTAGCTTTAACAACTGCCTGCATGTGGGGGTAACCCCATTTAATTAATCCAAGGTTTTGTTCCTGTCAGAAAAGGTTTTAAGTGAGCATTCAGGAACACAAGATAAACACATACTCAATATTTTTGGCTAAATGTGCACAATACCATCTGTTCTAACAGAATTGTGTTCATTCAGAGTAGGACTGAATTTTATCTTGGCATGCTGGATCCTTGCATCATCTGCCTTTGATTTACAACACCTCACATGTAAAAGTATAATACTAAAGGAGTTTCTAAATCAGTACCACAAAGTTTAGTCCATGAGCTTTGTGTTTTGCAATGTTAGTGAGGAAACTAAAGTTGAAATGTTGAATCACTTTGTTTATGTTCTTCCGAGTCTTCCAATGTGCTTCCCACTGCAACCATACAAAAAACCCATTAACAGGCACAGAAACAAAAAAGTAAACATCCTTACTTCCACAGAAAATACTCTGTTATTCAATAAATAAACAAAAATGCCTCACTCAACCCAAAAAGCTTATTTCTTCTGTGCACAATATTTTTTTTTTGTTTTGACACAGCTTCAGCACTCAGATACTTGCACAGAGTTCTCCATGCCAGCTGTGGGAATTGTGCATGTGAAGCTGAGGGCAGAGCTGTTTGCTGGTAAGAAGTCACTGGATTGTTAAAAAAAAAAAAAATGAAAGCAGCTCTTTGAGGTTTATGCTTTGAAGAATTTTCAATTAAAAGTCAGTGATGAAGTCATACAGTTCACCTAATATATAAATATATTTTTGTCATTTAGGACAACAAACAAGGTCAATAAAGAATAGTTTTTCTATGTCTCAGTGGAAAGAAGAATGTTATCCATGTGATTGCAAAGGGTCTGCCAAATGGGAAAAAATCAGTCAAACAAAGAGCACAGGGTTGCTTGCTGGAGTAAACAATTCTAAATGAACAAAAGCTCCACATAAAAGTAAAATGTCCCACCCCCTAGTGAAAGCTGTTTTCAAAGCTCTGTATTCTTTCCGAGTGCTGTAATACAGATTAACCTAATGTTTTTCTTCTGCTGATAAAACAGTCTGGTTACTCATTCTCCTCCTGAGATTGCAGCTGTCATATTCTGGGTTTAATATTTTAAAATTTTGCAAACTGCCTTTTAACTTACAAATACCTGTTTTTTCCTCTCTACACTTCAGAAGATGCATCTGTACTACATACTTTTCACATCAAGTTTGTTGGGAGATTTATATATAAAAGTTATGCTTAGAGGCAGAGAAAGCAAAATAAGCCAGAAAAATCCCCTTTTGTACATCAGTTTCAGGAAAGCTTAGTTACCTTTCCAAGCATGCAACTGAAAAGCAGCAAACAAAAGCCTCCTGGTACATGCCCAGAATACTGGGCTGCAACAGGCCCATGTGCTGATTTAAGGGGCTCAATGTGCTACCAGCCTGGAAGATCTCAGTTCATGGCAAACCTACAGAAGTGATGCAGGAGGAGGAAGAACACAGCCAATACCTTACAACCCCAAAGTATGACTACAGTGGCAGGATACACCTCATGTTCTGCAGTGGTCAAGGCAATACGTGCCCAATGCCTTCCTGGCACAAGACCCCTCTGGATTTTAGGGCTTCTCTTTGTACAGTTGGCAAGGAGGAAAATCAAGAGTGGATTCAAAATCCCAGTATGGCTATGAATATCCCATATACAAAACACTATTTTATGGCACTGAATTTTATCTAATGTTCCTTGATGTGACGAAGCTGGCCTTTGCAAATATTTCATAAACACTGCAACATATTTGAAAGCCTTGGGGCTCACACGCACTTTCACATTAAAACCAGCAGGTGTTTTAGGTATCTCCTAGCAGTGCTTTTAGTTGGGAGTGTCCATGTCTTATCATAACCTGTGTTATTTAAGCATAACAATTTCAAATCACATCACACTAACCAGGAAGCACAGGTTGTCAGCATGAATCTGAATTTCAGGCAGTTTTTAAAATAGTTTTTGACATATACTTGCTTCCTATGCAGATAGAAAAGTAAGATGTCCTCAGGATTCAGATAAGCTGGAAAGATGGGGAAAGAAGTGCCTGGCTAAGTCTTTTCACTAGAAATTTCCATTGGAAGAATGTATTTTTCAGGATGTGACACCTCAAACTGAACTAACTTGTTTAAAATACTTTGAAATGCCTAAGGAAGATGTTTAGAAGAAGTTATACTAGTTAATAATCCAGCCCATTTCTTTCAGAGAACACATATCTAAAACCAAAGTGCACATCTCAACATCAACAACCACACTTACAACCCTGCCATTCCTATGCTGCATTTTAACCAGTTCAGTCTTAGGAGTCCTGCCATTCCTGCAACGGAGCAAAAGGAAGGCCCATTTCAATTTTCAGTTGCATTTAAAAAAGCAATAAAAGTAAAACTTGAGCAGCACCATTCCCATGTTGTCCCTTTATGTCCCCAGTCACTGTGTGCAGTTATGCTGGCAAATCCCTGCCATTGCAGAGCTGTGATTCTACTGCAAAGGAGACCATTTATTTTTCCTTACTGAGATTTCCTGCATGCTGGGGAAAGGTCTATGGACATAAGTGGGCAGAACAAACTGCCCGAGGATGCCAGCGGCGATAGCGACTGTGTGCTGATGCCAGTCTCAGGGCAATGCCAAGGAAACCATTCTCACAGAAGGCTGGATTCAGCTCCCATGAAAATTACAAACACCTTAAATCCCCAAGATGTTTGTGTAACTGAATGTGTGAAAATTATCTACAGAGAATACATAATCACCAGTTCAAAGAGGTGCAACATTAGATTTCAGTAGAAGTAACACAATCACGCTGATTGGCAGCATGATCACAGTATTTCATATGGGTTTAAAACATTAGTTCCTGTTTTCAGTCCTAAGACATGGAGGAATGGAGGCTCTTAAGTGCTGTAACAGTGTATGTTAAAAACAAATAAAATCTCACATCTCACTTCTTTCTAGCATTTGGGTTTCTACCTCTATAGGTCATGTGGTTTCTACTGCCAGGACACTTTAATTTGTTGGCACCACATTTCAGCCTCCTTACTCCTTACTGTAGTTTTCAGTCTCCTTACTCATTACTCTTATTATTTAACAGTGAGCAAACCTGATCAGACTATGCTTTAGTCACATGCCTGTTCTAAATCCCAGGACACTACAGCCACTCTACAGTAATAAGCACTAGTGGGGACTGTGATTAATTTCCTTGGAAATGAGGTGTGGGTGCTCTTGAGGAGCACAACTGTTAACTGTTATTTTTGACTTGCTGCTCCTACTACAATAAGGTCATCTGCTACTTGGTCTGCCACGCTCCTTGGAAATGCAGCTCATTTGACATCGTTTATCAGAGATGTGTTGCTATGTTGAGGCACAGATGATGGATAAAGGAAGCACTGGAATGTATCTGGATTTACTGTTCGTTTGCTCCTGGGAGTGGAATATTCAGAAATCCTCAGAACTCCTGTTGGCTGTCTGAGGATTGCACTTTGTCCTATTTATATATGCATTAAGCTCAAACATCTTTACCATCTATTTTGGATAGCAGACATTATTTTCCCTCATCTTAATGTACAGGATTGAAGTTCTGGTTTGGCACTTGGTTGTTTCAGCATAACTGTGAACAAACTATGACTTACTTATACACTACTCACTCACTACTGTAACACAACTGGCTTCTGACAGCAGCTTATGGAAGGTTTATACCCCCATACTGTTCATAGAGTGTGCTTCTTCATGGAACTCCAAGAATTACATTTCATAATTTAAAAGTTGAAAACAGTAATAAAAATACTATAGACTCAGACTGTAAGAAGATGAAAAGCCATTAAAGAAAATCTATTGGAATAACTTATTAGCAGGGGCTTAGAGTAAAATATATATATAGAAAGGAGTTTCACCCTAGCCTCCCAATGAAATGCCAAAGAAGCCTGAACATGAAATTGGAGCCACCAGCAATCCTTCTGAAATAAGACCTGACTTTTAAAGGCACAGTTTTTTATAAAGTGTTTATAATTTTAGCCTCTTACTACTGGAAGTCTGCCTGTATGCAACTATTAGTGAAACCTTTCACTTCAGGAAATTTCAGTCTGTAGTAATAGGAAAATGGTGTACTGAATAAAGATCTATTAAACAAACTAACTAACTAATAATAAAATGGAAATAATGCCCATAAGCATTCCTGCAACTCATGAATCTGCAATGGAACTGTCAGAGGATCACTCAGCAGAAGAGGCTTCTGCAAAATGGATGTATAAATGTGGCAGGACAAACCTATTTCTCCAAAGCAGGAGCAGAGTTTGTGAAATGCTCAGACTTCTCTTCATGACTATAGAGAACTAGAAATTTCAAGGTGTTTTTTAATTAACTTAGGATCAGATTAAGGAAGCAAGAGCTGACATACAGAAGAGTCCCAAACACCAACATGCAGTGATGGATCTGGGGAAAAAGGGCTGAAAGATCTCTAGCAGGATTTGTTTATGCTTTCCTCATATCTTGACCGAAAGACTAAGAATTAATTTGAATATATCTGAATGGCATTTATACAACTCAAGAAAAGAAATATGGGAACATACAGGTGTTAGACTCGATGAACAACTGACATGAACACCCGAGCTAGGAGAGAACTACAGAGAGTTAGATATACTGGAGACTTTTGTTCTAATTTATTATCCAAGTGTCCTCCACATAATTCCATCACCTGAGATTCATGAAGAGACAGCCACAGAACCACAGCAGTTTATGGACAACGACACTGGACTGAGAGAAAAATCCAGAATGAGGCAACCAGTGCATCTCCAAAGCATCTGAGTAATGCGGGGTTTTTCAATGTAAATAGTCAAAGTAAAGAGAATGGTGAAAACAGAAAGAACTGACCAGAAATAGAGAGAAATCATTCCAGAGTGGCAGGTCCCCAGCTAAAAAAAGCATTTTGGGATTTACAGGCAGAAGCCAATGGGGCAGAAACCCGGAATTCCAGACTTGCTGGGCACATTGATGAAAACTGCATTTATACCAATTAGCTCCTCTTATTTCTAGCATGATTCCTACTTGCAAAATATTCTGTAAAGTTACCAAATTTAAACTCTTCCACAGACTAAAACAAATTATCAGGTAAAAAACCCACACTCTTATATTGGAAAAGACCTCTAAGTGATGACTACCACAGTGTGGGTTTAAAGGGAAGTCTGGGGCAAACAGCTTGTGTGTTCTGCAATCTGTCACCCACTTCTTTGTTATTCTCTGAATCGTATTTTAAAACCCCACTAACAGCTCATGGTCTTTCTTTCCCTGTCCCATCTCCTCCTGCTTTTTTTCTTAACTGAGAGAATCAAGTCTAGTTTTGTGACAGGACTACTCAAAGGCTTTATTTTTTGCCTGGTGACAGCCTTTTATCCAGGTTATTAACACATCCCATAGTTTTAAATAGAAATTTGGGGTTTGCATATCTAAATGGCTAACAAAAATCACCAATAGAATTTTCAATAAAAATGCCCCCATGTTTTTCACTGTTAACTTGAAAGGGGTTAAACACAGAAAATTAAAACCAAGAAGACTGCAGAACCCATGAAGGATTTCTACTCTCCTTAAAAAAAAAGAAAAAAAAACCAAAGCAAGAAAATTATGTTTATATAATCACAGAAAAATCGCCAAATTGCAATTGTCTTTTTTTCCATTACAAATCATAATTAACAACTGCAGAGTGATGGGTGAAAATACAGCTTTGGTGCTGGGGGATTAGTTCAGACTTGTGCTACAGATCCACTGCTCTGCCTGTGTAAGCACAGTCCAAAAGATCACGTGTTGTAGTTTATCTAAATGATCATCTTTCCATTTCATTTTTTCAAACATTCCCAACATATTTTCAGAAATTAAATGTTACTGTAATCTTTGTAAATTTTCAAAGACGTCTGAGTCTGGGGTGTGGACCAATAAATTGGATTCTGCATCATGAGTCTTATGACTTTTATCACTACATTCTCAGCTGTTAGTGCCAAGATTAAACTTTCAGAAACATCTCAAGCATCTTGAATTAGGCTTGATGAAAACCACCACATACTCAGCCTTCGGAACTGCTTTGTTCTTGTATTTTCTGTTTTAATATTTTTTTTTTAAGAAATTTTAAGGTCTGTGTAGCTGAAACTTTATACATGTGCTGTTAAATCAAAAGCAATCACATACATACAGTCATTTTAAACCATTTCGACTGCAGCACTTTTGTTTTCAGAAAGAAATACCTGTAAATACAGTAATTTTTTTAAAAAGCAGTCAAATTCTTCTAAGTGCAGTGTCCTGCTGACAGCAAGTAGCCTTCCACTTTAAACCTCTTTATATATCTTAGTTTGAAACCAACTAATCTGAGAAAATAACTTCAACCTGTAAGATCTTCACATATATGTGTGTATATCTGTTACAGAAGATTAAAAGTGTAAAACTATAAAATATGAGGAGGTCACCACTTACAACAGTTTCATAATGACATTAATTAAAGAATTACAGCTATAGTAAAAGGAGGACAGATGAAATTAGAAATAAATTATTTAGTTTAAAATCTTTCTAAAATATTTCAACCACCCATGGTGAAAGTGGAGGGAAAAAAAGAAACTCTTGTGTAAAGTTGATGAACTCCTTATATTTTACTGAAATGCTTTTTCCTAAATAAAGCACAGAGATGCAGTCTGTAAGAAATCCACTAGCTATTCAGACTATGTGTTTTCCTAATCCAACATTATTACCTACAATACATTTTAAATATTTTTTTAAGCCTAGTGTAAGTTTTCCCATTTATATATATTCCCCTTTCAATATTTTCCTTGGGAAACGACTCAGTCCTGCAAACATGCATGTGATTGTAACTTCATTTATGGCCCCATTAATAAGGATCCATTAGAGCACATGACCACCCTCATATGTTTATGGAATGAATTCAAAGAAGTTTCACAATGTAGCCATTTTTTTCTGGGTTCTGAATATAACATCTTTCCCTTCCTCAATTTTGCTTCGATGTGATGTGATTACCTACAGCCACCCTTCAAAAGTATGCAAATTAGACTTTCCCTGTTCAGCTGAACTTGACATTAAGCTTTCAAACCCTTCCTCATCATTCAGGTGGAGACAATCACAGCTGTACAAGGACTGACTGCATTTCCTTGCTTCTTGACACTATAGATCTGTTCCTGCACTCCTGAAATATGCAGCCTGTTCTCCCCTGTATCTGCAATCTCATTCATATTTTCAAGGATTTTCCAGTAACAGAACACCTACATTTTGAGTTCTTCAGAGTATTGCTGATTGCATCTTCCCAAGGGAAAATATTATTTCTGTATTTTTAAAATCTCTCCAGATAGGTAAGTAACAGCTTCTACTGCTGAAGGAAAAATACAGCTTGAAAATTGAACAGAATGTAAAAGAATATTCCCTTTGGTATCTGGAAATTAACCCCCTCACCTACTGAGAAGATTACTTTCTGTCTTATTTTGATTTAACTAGATTTTCCACACACTGTGCAGTCACTGTTACACAAGTGCCTTGCAAAGCCCAAGCTGTGGTTGATCTGTGAGAACTACCAACTACCAGGGGCACAATTGGTTTTGCCATAAACCCAGCAATATTTATTTCTTTTACTATTTTCCCTAATAACATTGTTTTTTAAAACTAGAATTTTACAAATTTTATGCAGATAAGAAGAAAAGAAACCCCTCAGGACATGGAATAGCTGAAAGTGCCAGTTGTGTAACAGAATCAATGCTCTTGCCAACAGCAGACCAGCAGAGAAGGAACCACTGTAACAGAGTGTCAGTAGAGTGTTTTGTTCACTAAGTGATCAATGAAGATTTAGATATTTTCATTAAGAAGTGCAAATATTTTTCAAATTCCTTTCATTGAAGGACAGATACTTTTCCATTTCTGGTGATATCTCCTCAGTACTGCATCTACATAACACACTGCCCCGAATCCCAACCAGATGGGGTTTGTTCTCTGCATGGAGGCACAAATCGAATTAACCAGGCTGGTCACCCAAAAGCAAAGGCCTATTTCTTCTTGGAAACATTAAAGCAAAAATATGGTTGGAGCTATGTGGGATAGCAGCTAGAAAACAAGACAATGCAGCAATTATGTCCAGTTTCAAATGGACGTTTTAGGATGCAGATATTGACAAAATTGATACAGACAGTCCTAGATAAATGCATGGTGGGAAAAGAAATTCTCCTAAACTGGCAAACAAAATGTCAACCAAGAATGCTGTAGGTTTATCATCTTGGGTATATGCTGAAAGAAACACATTTTTTTCTTTGCAAACAAAAAAAATGTTGCCAGCATATGTTTTAAGAGAGATCAACAGTCCTGCAAGTTGCTATTAATGTATAAAGTAATTTTCCTGCAGTTTTAGCACTTAAAGAGTATGAGATATAGAGTGAAAGAAAACTAAAGAGTTACAAAGGGAAAAAAATAACCATGCTTTGAAGCATGGGGAGAATCAGAGGTTTCCATGAGGCTGCACTGTGCCCAGCCACCACACCCTGGGTGGTTTCACATGACACAGCAGGCACAGCACAGATCAGCTGATCTGACAGTGAGTGGCCATCACAAAGGGGCAGTTTCCCTTCCCTCAATTACTGTGGCACCATTTCCCTCATATTGGATGTGAGGATTGTGTCATTCCCAGGCTGATCCAGCAGAAAGCCGTGCCGAGGGGCAGCAGAGCAGAACTGAGGAGCAGTTCTTTGTCAGCCCAGGCAGCTGAACCAACTCCCCATGAAGCTGTGAGTGGGAGTGCCAAGAAAAGGAAAGGATGGCAGAAGCCTTGGCCAAGGACTGCCTTTTAATGGGGAAGATGCTGTATCACCTTAGCTGCCCCCTAAAAATGAGACTTTTGGTCTCTACTTGAAAAAAAAAACTCCAGAAGTGTTTCATTCTGGTTATATTCTAATGAAAATTTAAACTTAACTATTTGTTTCAAAATTAAGGAACGTGTTTTAACACAGAATGAAACCAGAAAAATAAACTAAGCATGCCTTTGGATTTGTAAATTAATATCAATTTACATTTCTAACTTCTTACTATTACCTTTTTTAAGTGCCACACTGGTCAAGATTATACAAATACATTTTCATAAAACTGTATATCTTTGCCTAGAACATACCCTTGAAATAAAGTACACATTGCATTGTGCTGAAAGCCACAACAAAGCAGGCTCTGCCTGTGTCTCACATTCACCGAGTCTTTGGCTGATATTTCCATGGAAGGTATGCTGATCTTTCTAGTAGTGTCAATAGAATCACATTACTGCTCGAGTCATCATTTTCTAAAAGCTATTTGGCAGCTCACCATTCATCCCCAGTGTTGGATTCAACACTGTTTTCAGCATCTAATCAACAGGCTTAGTCATATACAAGTTTAAGAGATACTTCATTATGTTCCTTAATGTGCTTAATTTCATTATAAAATGCCATATCTATTTAAAAATGTTATTCTTTTTCTTTTGATCATGAATCTTAATGCTGTATTTGTGACATCTGAGTTTTTAGTAACAATCAGTGCTTTGTCTGCTTGATGCAAAGAGCTCAGTGGTTTAATTAAAGGGGATTAATGGAATTAATTAATTAATTCGGTTAAATCAATGCTTAGACAGAGGAGGTTAAGAAGTAGTTGTGTTATGCCATTCATTATGGTAGGAGTGCCCACAATCCACTTCAGTGCAGTCAGCTGGGTTAGACTGAATCCCAGGTAAAAGCAGTTAAACTAAACTTGCTGATTTTACAAGGAAATGGGGTTTAATGGCACTGATAATCAGCAGGATAATAACAGCAGAAATCAGAGCAGCTGGAGCACTAGCAAAATTAATTATGGCATCACAGCTGAGATTGATAATGAAAACTCCTGGACAGTAACTTCTCAAACTAGTACAGCTGTTTCCAAATAGCCATCTGTCTGGCCCCATGGCTATTTTGTGAATGGATACTGTTAAATTAACTTAGCAAAACTCAGTTAAGGAATTACAGAAACGATGTGATAATGTTGAAGGATAATATGATATAAGCAATATAAACTTACAGTGGTTTAAGAAAAAATTGAAAAGGGGCAATTCTGCAACTTTCTTTGAAGTGGTGAAACAGCTGTGTGTCCTGGAGTCCCGACAGAATTGGTTTGATGACAGGAAAGCTCTCTGAGAGCGATTAAAGGGAAATTTTCCTTTTGAAACAATTGGCAGAGAAGGCAAAGGAAATCTTATCACTACAACTCTCCAAAACAACTTAAGTACAGTTTATGGAAAGATTAAATTTCTTTAGTCACAGGAGTTGTTTTATTAATCAATTCAACTGCCAAATGACACAGTCCACCCTCAGGCCCCACCTTTCTTAGTTGCAACATTTTGAAAATGGGTTCATCTTGTCCTCTGAAAATGCATTTGTAATTTTCACCTTTAGGATTTTACATGTATGAAGACTGTAAACTATAGTAGTGTGACAATCTAATACCATATCCATCCTTTTTCATAGTGGTGTGTTGTGAATGTATAGCTTTGTTTCTTAGAAGTGGGAATGTGCATTTGTAAATCTTACCGGTATCACGGACAATGGAATGTGTGAAAAACCATTTCTTGATGAGACGATATAAATACTAACAAATTAAAAGCAGAAAAGTCTAAACCACAAACTAAATTGCAATCATTTAAAACTAATTAGCAAGCCTGCCCATTTCTATCATCACCTCCAGGAATGCAATTTTCCAACATTTAACACTGACAGAATTATACATGTATTACAAAGAGAAGAATTCAGCTTTTATGTTTTAAATCTATAATGAGAATAATTTTATCACAGTAAATTTGAATTCACAGTTTTCATATATTCAAAACCAGATATATTTATGTTTTCTTTTAAAAAGAAAAGATGTCTACATGTTTTTTCCAAAGTAAACTTGTGACAAACCATAGTACACAGGCTATGAAATCCCACTTGAAGAAAACTTTGGCTGCTCTGCCCAAGTTTTCTTCACATCTTAGTCAAGTCTGCTGGAAGACAACTTAAGTCTCACTGATTTTATTTTTTCATCATTTTTGTACACTATTACTAGTTACTACATGATTTAATCTAGGTCTAAGCTATTAAAGCCAAGAATTCTACTTCCCTTATATATAGCCCACATAAATACACACATCTAAACACAGTTTTCCCCTTCTGTGATACATGATTTTGTTCATCAGAATTAAAAAATTCAACTATAAAATATCCCCTAGGCAACTTCATGGATTGGTAAATAAAACCTGATCGTTTGTAGATTAAATATAATTTTTGTAAATGAAATATAAATAAATGTTTGCAAAATCTACAAAGCCCTTGTAACTGTAACCCTGCTATTACCAAAAAACAAAACAAAACAAACAAACCCCACTGTCCTGTAGGTCAGGGCGAAGATTGGCCATCTGAGACAGTGTCACCACACTGAAGGGCACACAATGGTGGCTGGTACAACATAATTTTGCCTCTCTCCAACACATGAACACCACACTGAATGAGCCCTTCTCACCTCCAGCTGTGGGTGTGGAGTTCCTTACATGTATCAGGGCTGAGTCCAGCCCACAGAGGCTGAGAAAATGTAGACTGGTTGAGGAACTTCTGAATTCTCCTGTGTTAGTAGACAAAGAGGCTGGGAGAATAATCATAGTTAAACCTCTGTTCCTGAGTAAGTGAATATTAACTTTGGCCCTGTCCAGTAAAGCCTTGTCCATGAACAGGGCAAAAAAAGAAACAAATTACAGTGTCAGTTCTTAAAGCAATCTGGCCTCATTTCCCTTGGCAATTTATTGGGTTGTTTGAGTTTGTCTTCTCTTTTTTAGAACTATACAGGCCAAGTTCTGCTATAAATAACTACAGGACAATGCCAATAGAACATTTACCAGAGAGATATCCCACAGTTTGGAAAAACTGTACTGTAACCCATCTGGTAAAAATACGTATTTACATGGTAAGCAGCTGGTAAAAGTCTAATCCTGCCCTATGAAATACTGTGCCAGGAAATTGTTATGGTCTTCTGAAAATAATGAGTTTGGGCCCTGTACTGTATTTTTCATTGCCACTTTCAGCAACTGCACAGGCAACTAACACAGAGTAAATAGTGATGTAAAGGAACAGCCAGGCATTTCCACCACACTTTACCTTCTCACTTGGGATTAGCATCCTACTGTGGCCTACTTTTAATACAACTCAAAGTATAAAATTTCAACACAATGTGAAAAAAATTCCAAAAACCTAAAGCCCTCCAAAACCTCCAATTTAATTCACTTACCTTTGACTTCCTGCTTAGTCCAGAATGCTTTCACCACCTTATTAATGTGTTTCTCCTCTCTCAACTTCTTTTGCCACTGACGTAGCTCTTGTATTTCACTATCACAACGGGCCTGTGAAAGGGAAAACAGAAAATACAACTAAAATCATACAACTTCATGTTACCCAAGATGATACAATTTTTTCCATGGGGTTGTGGCTGGATAAAGACATGACAGCCTTCCCTTTTCCTGGGCCTGAGGTAAAAGCACAATCCCAGGGGTTTACACTTTTCAACTTACACAGAAATATAAAACACATAATTGACAAACCCCATTGAAAACATAAATATGCCAGTTAGGGGATCACTTTGGTCACCAAGGACTCCTGAGAATGTGAGTGCAGTGAGACACTTATTCGTTGAGTTAATTAAAATTTAAAGCATTATGCTGAAGGGTATTGGTGCCTTTAGAAAACCACAACACTGTAAAACCAACCCACTGACCAACATAATAGAGCAGAAGAGGAGCATGAAGGGTCATACATAAGGTAATTTATTCCAGCAAACTGATTCACACCTGCCATCAGCTGCAAATAGGCTGACTGGCAATCCCAGCCATATAATTTTCACAAACAGGAGAGCCATTAATCTGTTATTTAAAGTAATTGGACTGCATTACATGAAATCTCTTTGTCAGTCAATCACCCCATGAAGGCTGTAATTCTGCTTCCACAAAATAATTATAATAGTCATGGGCCTTGATTCCATTTAGATTTAAGTTGAATTTTTCTTGTATTTTTTTGTAGTGGTATGGTTCCCACTAACACAAAAGCAAGCCAGCTCTGCATCAACAGCTATTACCACTCTGCTACTTAAACTTGTAAGAAGGATTTGGTTAATTAGCAGTGTTGCCCATTACCTACCTTGGCATTCACACAATTACTACCTCCAGTGCACCAGATACTGTCCCTTCTGAACAACAGTGGGAAGGGGACATGCCAGCATTGCCTTAGACATTGGTGACTATTCTCTTAGTGTCATATTCAAATTGTGATAGAATTATTTTTAAATTTCAGTTTCTGATTTGGTTTAGTTTGGGGTTTTTTCCTAAATATTACATATTAAAAAATGTCATTATGTTTTAGGACTATGTTCAGAGAAGCTGTGGCTGCCCCATCCCTGGAGGTGTTCAAGGCCAGGTTGGATGGGGCTCTGACCATGGGCCAAGTGGAAGGTGTCTCTGCCCATGAAAGGGGTTTGGAACTGGATCATCTTTAAGGTTTCTTCCACCCCAAACCATTCTATGATTCTGACTTAATGTCCTAGTAATCCAGGCTGAAGTTGAATAAACAAGCAGCAATAAGCTCAGTTTCTCCGGGACACAATTTTGCTCACAGGAAGCTAACGTCTTAGTTCTCTAAAAAATGTCTAAATAAATTTGTATTTATTGTATTCTTACATGATGATATGGTAGTGAGTTTGCTCTGTGATTTGAACTCTGTTACTCTTCTCCATTACACTCTGCTTTTCTCCCTCTGTGCTAACATAGATACAGAGCAAAAGAGCAGGACCTACATTTTCCACTGGTTATAAAAACCCCAAACCTTAAAGAAAACAATATAAATTATTTATCAAAAATATTCTTTCTACACAGAATTTCTCCTTTGTGGTGCAGCTAAGAATACAATAGACAGGAGCTGAACTCCCATGGCACTCTTCAATCCACTTAGGAGAAGATAACTTGCTGTATTTCAGACAGTGCACTGGCAGAGCAGAAATACAATACAAGGTTACTCGATCAATAAAGACAGCTAAGACTTTTACTCAGTGACTTGACATCAGATACCTCTTAGGCCTTTAATAATATCCCATTATACTGATATAGTTCTGTAACATCTTTTATGAAAGTCAGAAGAATTTCTTACAAGGTTGGTATGAATTTTTAAAAGTTAAGGAAGTTACAGTTACTAGTGATCTTTTCAGCTATACAAAAAAATAACACCATTTTCTGTTAAATCCATCAAACACTATTTAGAAAAACAAAATATGATCCCAAACACAAGATACTTTAGGCCTTCAAGAGACATTTTTTCTTTTATGCTGTCATGTATGCTTTTATAAGCCAAATAATTCCCTATTACATGGACTCAGTTTATCTGCATAGGAAAGGGTTAAGGGGATGCTTATGGGACACAAGCACATAAATGCCTGCAAGACAGAGAAATTACTACTCCTATATCTAAATATAAAATTTCTGAAAAAAATATGTGTTCATTTACAACTTCAGCTGTCTAAGACCTGTATTTTGTCCCAGGACAGGGCCACAGTGGTCTCTGTATTCTGAAAATGAAGACACTAACTCTTACTAGTTAAAAGAAAGAAGGATATAGTAGATCCTGTATATTCTGTCTACACAAAATAGTGAAAATGCAGTGAAATATATAGGGAAATACAGTGTTCTGAGATAAAGGTATAGTCATATAGACCCAAATACTCCAAAGCCCAACATTAATCCAAGCAGTGAACATGAGATCCCTGAACAAAGTGTCTTTTTAGAAAAGTCACTAAAAAAGAAAAAAAAGAGAAAAAAGAACACAGATACACCACCTGCAGTAAAACAGGTAACAGAAATGTAACAAAATACATCATAATGTTCCAAATATGCTTAATAGTTATAGTTTAGCACAGTTGTGATGATAATTCCTCAGAAAGTGGTCTGGTTTGTAACCAGAGTGCAGCTCCACCATGAGTGAAAAGCCTTGACTCAGCAGCAAAATCTCCAGGCAAATAAACAGAGTCAAGAGTCTTGTCCAAACAATTGACGTGTCTCTCCTGCAGAGCAGCAGTGCCTGAAGCCCCGAAGGGGTCTCAGCTTTGAAGGGAGAGCTCATTCCTACCCAAGTCATTTGAGTTGAATCTACACTTGCTGTGAATAACAGGGAATATTCATGTGACCTTCTGGGATTAAGCCTTTCCCAGGAGCCACAACTTGCTGGAAAGCAATAAAAGTTGTGATAGCAAAAGCACAACTACACTTTGCAAGATACAAATCAAAATTGAAGGAGGTTTAACTTTTGCTCAAATAACATGTGTAAAATAGCACTGAATATTTACACAATGCTGTCCAATTTCAACTCTAAGAAAAACCTACAAGATCTAGTCAAAATAAACTGCTTTTGGTGGTAAGTGAGAACATGTTACACAACAGCAGAAGGAAAACACTGAAGCTTCACCCAGAGACATCAAAGGAAACTATATTAATGACAAATCCCTTCAGTCTAGAATAGTTCTGCAAATTGCAAAGATTAAAAACACTCTAAAAATGGCACTAAGTAAAGATTCTGCAGTAGAGGGGTAAAGGAATGTATCATATTTTACTGGAAAAGTGCCTGGAAAATTGATACCTATGTAAATACTGCCTTGACAGATGAATGGAACCTCAATAAAAAAGGATGCTGGAAAGTGAAGAGAAAGAATTTTGATGGCAGAGCTTTCTCAAGTCTTCTCTGAGTGCTCCTCCTTGCCCCCAAAGAGCCCCCTCATCTTCCTTTCTGTGCTCTCCTTAGAGAACTCAGCAGTTGTAGCTTCCACTGCTCTTTGTTCTGGAATTTAGTTGTTGATTAAACTTACAATAATTGTCAGAGTACCCATCAATGTCTTCTTAAGAAAGATTGTAGCAAGGACTTTGTTGATAGCAGCCATTAATTATTACTATTGAAACAAGTGTTTTTTCTGAAATGTGCTGCAGATAAGGATGAATGTACTGCTTTGATCATGCTTTGTTATCAAAAGGTTCTCAATATTCTGTACCTATAGTGGTTTTTCCCCCTTACATAAAAACCCCCTTTACTGCCTTATCCATTTTTGCATTTTTTGCCATGTGTTTTTGATACTGGCACACTCAGACAGACAGATGTGGCAGAAACAAGTAAGCACCATGAGAAGACATGATGCTCAGTCAGGTGTATAACTAGATAAACTCTACTGCCCAAATCAGTATGGTTAACAAAATACCTCAAAAATGGTCTGAGTCCATAAAAGACATGTCTTAGAAGAGCAGTGATGAACTGCAGTCTGTTTGTCACAGTGCCATGTAAAATATCTGTGTGCTTGTGTTTAATCATTCAATGTTATCACACTGTGTAAATTTTATTTCAATAACAGTGTTTAAATGTTTGAAATTTTCTGAATTACAAACAAGGTTTAATGAAAAACATCAGAAAAGATTTTAAAATATTGACACAATAATATCCTTAGAATGCAAAAGGGCATTATTTGAAAGCATTCAGTTATTACCACATTACATCAGTGTTAGCTGCCAGAGCTATCTATTTTAAAAGCAAATAATCTGAATTCTTTTGTAAATTTTCATGACATTTTTTATCATTAATGCAATGAAATCCTATTTAGGCTTAGTGTTCTCTTAATTTGAAAACCCAAGGATAACACATTGCCCTATGTAGTAACTTGTTACTAATGATTTTTATTTTATATTCTGATTTTAATTTTTAATTTTTAAAAAACCAAGTTCTGTCATTTCAAGTAAGAAAATATTAACAGTAATTTTATAGTCTGAATTATTTTTTATGTCTCCTACCTTTTACAGCTAGGGTTTCTCTCTCATTTCTGGGAACTGGTTTAGAATGATAAATATTAGTGTGAAAATTCTCAAGTTAATCTATACAGAAGGAAGGATCATGCCCTTCACAAGCTTTTCAGAAGCACAAGGTATCTGAGCAACCTTGCACCGTTCAGCAAACATAACCATTACTGGGTAATGGTTGCCTTTGCAATGCTCCTCTGTAAGGATGCCCGCAGGGATCCTGTCAGTGCTAATTAATGTTAGTGTCAATGGCATCTCTGTTTAAAAAAGAAAAATAAAGGCAAATGAACAACAGAAAGCATCACAAGAATCGATCAGTCAACTATTTTAAGGTATTTCATGGTCTTTGGCTGCACAGCACATTGTTGGAGCCACTCATATATTTGTGCTTGTTAAAAACAGTAAAAAACAACTTAACAGAGAGTGTTTTATACTGATTGTTATTTAAAGAACCCCTGACATCCAGAGATGTCTCACTGTCCATCACAACAAAATTGCTGCTATATCTGGGGGCTATTTAGAAGCTTAAATTTTGATAGAGGAATTCAAAGACACTTCTTATCACCAAAGTCACCTGAATTTCAAGTGTATTTCTTTCCAAGTCAGGAAGGTGTTAGAGATTTAAAAAAAAACCCAAAGCATTTGACAGAATTTGTTCAGGATTTTCAAAATAATTTCTTTACTATCCTAGTTTAAGCATGGCTGTTACCCTCCAAAATAACAGTATTGGACAATTTTCTCTGTATTTATTCTATGTGCCTTGCTTTTCCCCACTTAAACTGGGGATTGCATTAGTGTTGTATTACAACACTCAACCTTACAACTGCTTGCCATTTTGTTTTCCCTTTCCTTGAATACCAGCCTTCCTGCCTTTCCTAGACCTCCTGTCTCATTCTTGGTCTCACTTTTTTGTCCTTTGTTTCTTCATTCTTTTATTTCTCAAGAGACCTCACCAATCCTCCTCCTTGCACATCTCAACACTCACTCACATATCCCTACATGAAGCAAAATAACACTCCATCCTTTAGCAACCAGCCAGAGCAACTTTAAATTCAAGAGAGAAAAATGTTCAGTGCTTATTGTACTTTTGAAAATCGAATTTCTGTGGATTTTCTGTTGTTGAGGAAAACAGTGAGATTACATCAGCATAAATGCCTGTGAAAAAACTGTAGTCACAAGGCATAAGGCAGAGCAACATCCAAAGCCAATGAACCATAGGGGTCTCAGCAGCTATTTATAGTATCCCCTACTTAAAATTTATGTAAGGATTTTCCCTGGGGCCTTCACAGTCCTACAGTTTTGAACATCAAGCAAAATAATTATAGATTACTCTTACCCGATAACCTCTCCAGAAGGACTGAATTATTATGCTTGCTTCTTCTTCTGATAGAAACAGAGATAGAGGAATTGGTGGCCTAGGACTTAAAAAAGAATATTTTTTTTTGTAAACAGACTGCCTATAAATGTAAAATACTTTCTTTCCTAACAGTGTATTTTATCAAAAAGAGAAATGTCATTCAGGAGCTTGCAAAACACAATTTCTTATTGCCCTGAAACTCAAAATGTGCAAAGAATATCTCCTTTACAAGCATATTGTTATATATGCTGCAATAATTTTTCCTTAAAACAATAATATACAAATGGCACATCAAGAACAGTAATCTTTCTTATTCTTCTACATGGATTTCAAATTCCCACTATGATGGGAAGGTTTGAGGTGTCAGTAGGAGGGGGACAAAAGAAGAAGCCTGCCATTGGTAAAGGAGAGGAGGTTTTAGTGCATGTGCAGCAACAAACAGACTTACAATGTAAATGTTTATGACATTAAATACACAGAATATAAACATATTTTAGTATATTAATTTACATTATGATGTCACTGTAAATTAAAACATACTGAAAAAAGTAATGATTATCCTATCTGCATAGCATGGATTCCGGTCCAAAAATGTCTAAACAAGTTCTTAAAATACTAAAAATTTACTTTTGATAGCATATACACAATATTTGGTGATAAAAGAAAATAATACATATGTGCAACTATTTTCAGACAAAACATGCAGTAGTTTGAAAGCATGTTTGGTGATTCTGTTGCTATCAATTTTAATGGGAAACAAACTAATAACTGAATTCAGCCATCACTAATGAAAACTCAAATGACTATATGAAATCTTCCTTCTCAAAAGCCATTTTCTGTGGGTGTTGATTTATTTCCCATACACAATGATCAAAAAGCATCCATTGGAAAGGACAAAACAAAATTCATTTATATGCTTTCTTTTATAATAAATGTAATTTAAAGCTAATGAACTACAGGGCAATAATGCTGCAACTCATGAAAATCCCAGTTAGAAAGAGTAGCCTTGGCACAGCATTAGAAGGGCTGCCAAGGCCCTCTCTCCCTGCATGGGGAACAGGCTGAACACAGCCTTGGCTTGGGAGACCTCAACAGTATGAATTTGGATGCAGCAATCACCTACAGACACATGCAACCCATGCAGGAACATTATCTATGGAATATATACTATAAAGACACATACACTGCAAAGTCCATTAATTAACAGGCTATTTTTTTATGCAGTATTACATTTTCTGGCTAAAACACTGCAATTTCTTCTGGAAATTTATTTTACAGTATATTAGAGCTCAAGCTAATAGGCTTGACAGCTTACATTTTCCTTTCACTTAATTTCATTCATATTAGTCTCTGCCCTAGGAAGCTTCCTATGCTCTCTGACATCTTTCTCTTAGGGCTTGTCTTCACTGCAGGAGCATTTCAACTTAGAGCACAATCTTACCTCTTATCTAATGCTACACTGACTGCACCCTTTTAGTTTGTGTACTCAGCTAAATTGGTCTCATCGTCATGTCAGCTGGGTTTTGGCCTACATTTATTTTAATGTGAAATTAAACCTTGGTCTGCTTGGAAAAGTTGAAATAAGACAAAAACAAAAAGCTGTCTCTCCATTAAGCTAAACAATCTTAGCTCTGTGAACATTAATTAGCATTTCTTCTGCTCAGGGGAAATCATAAGTGCTGGACAAGCAAGGCTTCCTGAGCTACCGGCTTCTTATAATCACACTTAAAAATACAAAGTTGGACTGTGCTGGTTTGGCTGATAGGCTTTCATCCTCTGTTCTATTTTCGATCTTTTTGAAAACCAAAACTTAGAGCGAGAAAATCGCAGGAAGACCTACATATTTTACAGCATTTATATCAAAGACATTGAACTACTCTAAGAACGAGTACATCTCCAAAGAACAACTTGAGACTTCTCCCAGCCTGCAAGGTCAGCTCTAGCACTCGTTTCCTTTCATTTTCAAATTATAAAAAAGTCTACTTTATAATCCAACACTGAAACTGAGAAACCAATATAAAAATCAAGCAAGAACAGGACTTAATTTTTCAGTATGACAGTCACTGGCAAATATCAATCCTTTAATGGCACAACTTTACAGAGGAGAAGCCATGCCAGGTCCAGTTTTGTCTGAGAGAAATTGGCTGAGAGCAATTGGCTGCGGGTCAAATAAAAATAGACTCTGAGCAGAGGCAATCACCCCTCAGCAGTGAACTAGGAAAAGAGAGAGTCTGTCAGCCGTGGCAGAAGACAGCTGTATGCTCCAAGAAGATTGAAGCTGACAGTACACTGCACACTACCTACATACTCCTCATTTAGTCTTTGATTATGAACAACCTAAAAACTAAACATATAAACAACCCCACACTAAACATATCAATATCTATTTGGATACATATCCCTTGTTTAACGTAAGTTGCATCTGTAAAAAAAGCATCAGTAAAATGACTTTTCTTAAGTATTTTATTTTACCGAATCCGAAAAAAGCAGACCCTGAGCAGAGGAAAGTTAAATTCCAGAAGCAAGTTTCTTGCTTTCTGAGCAAACATGTACAGATTCTGTGAGATACTCACTAATTATATTACATTATGCAGGTGGAATTTGGCACCCAGAAGACACAAAACAGACTTGCATTAAATAAATGTATGAGGTATTGAAAAAAAGGTTCTTACTGAAGACATGTATCTGATTACCTCATGGACAGAAGATGGGGTTCTCAATGAACTCTGAAGAAGGGAGGAAAAAAGTCCCTGTATTATCTTGTCTCCAAAATAGAGAAAAGAATACTGATGGACTCTGAATACAGTCAGTATTTTTACACAGTAATGCCCAGAAACCCCAATTGTCTTGAAGCTCCCAATCTGTCATACAAATAGGCCTGATTCCTTCCTTGGCAAGAAATATAAGAATTAATCAAAAAAAATTTCAGTACATAAAATCTAGGATTTTGTAATTGCTCTTCTTATTCCAATCTGTTCCCTAACAGTAACAGACAACCCTCTGTTGGTTTCACCTTAACTGCAGCCTGCAGGATCACTGTGCTAGAGAGAGCATCAGTGCCTGGGGCTGATGGCGTGCAGGTGAGAGTGGAAGATCCAGGTGCAGCCACTGAGGGATCAGAGTTCATCCCCAGAAACATTAAAGCAACCCTAATGAAAGGATCAGGCCTCCCAAGTTTCAGGACAACAGTCATGGCCATATTAAACAGCCACATTCACTTCACCTTTAGTTTGACTGTGATGGTTATTGTTCTTGAATATTGATATCATGTATGAACATAGGCAATGACAGAGTCACTGCAAAACTCATAATCTAAAAGAACAGACCAAAGAATAGGGATACATATTGACATGCAAGTAAATGACCATGGCGATCTGCATAACTCTCCAAAAAAAGGGTTTTGAGAAAGTCTTTGGTCTGGGAAGTACTCCAAAAGTTCACATGCTGATCTGAATAACTAAAGAAAATTTTCTGGAAATTTGTCAAAGTAGTTCTTTTTTATACTATTTCTTATTCCTACTCAGACATTCTAGAAGTACTGCAGTAAAACCTGCCTTCATTGAGCCTTTCTTCTTACATGCCTATCCAGAGTTGCAAAAGTGTGCAACAATGTAAAAGTATAATTTTGATTCAAAATAAATGTCTCAAAAATCTCTGCTTATAAATACCATTAAGGTCATTTACCCAAAAGGCAGGAAAAAGATTGTTCATAAGCAATCAGACACTGAAGTACTGATCTATCTGACCTAGTATTTAAAATCAACTAGATATATTAATCAAATATTACACTTGCACTGCATGAGTTTCACAGGTTTACAGGGAGATATTTCCCACAGACACTTGACAAAAACACCCTGGAGCATTTTCCCAGGTCAAACTGAGTGTGAACCGAGACCTTTCTTTTTAACATTTTCAGTATTAACACAACTATTCCACAGTCAGAAAGAAATTACTAATCACTGGTTTGCTTTGGCAGCAATCTAAATGCGCTAGAATAAGATTATCAGTATTTGAAGAAAAAATCCTTACAATATAAAAAGAAAACATTATAGTGCATTATATGGAGGGTATGTTTTGGAAGGGTTGTAAATGTGGAATAACTAATCTTCTTAAAAGAGGGATTGCAAATGAGTAGACATTTTAAAGCGTGAACTCTTGTTCTCTATCCCCTCCTCCAAATAAAAGCTCCTTGATACTGCCCATAGTGACTTGAAGAATTAAAAACCCATATTGAATACATTCAAGGGTATTACCAAAGTGGCCGTAGAGATAATATGCATTCAGCTGTTAACATACACAACTATTAATATACTTTCTTCTCTATATACAATGAAGAAAAGACATGATAAAAAGAAAAGATAGTGTGGAACTAACATGAGCAAGCCATTACATGGGGAGGCAGAGTCTTGGACAGGAGACTGAGGCAGAACAGGTGACTGGCAACAAGAATGTGAGAGGAACTAGAGGCAGCACAGCAAGAAGCCTTAGTAGTGAGAACATGCCAAAAATAGCAGTGCAAGAATCTTTTGTCTTAAGTTTTGTCTGACAATTACAGTGGCTTTCTTGCTTCTTAATCTGGTCTCTCCTTGGGAAGGACTTACCGATTTTAATGCTAAAACTCAGTTCTTCTGTGCTTGCATACTTGCTACATGTTTTGAAAGTCACCACGTGTCACCTCAGTTTTCTCTCTTGTAGGACCAGTATTTATGTAGAGTGTTTGTGGTCCTGGGCTGAAGCAAACTAAACATGGACCTATTCCAAAGGCCACTCATGTCAATGGGAAAATGTCCATCTATGTCTGTGTGCTTTAGATCAACATCATATCCTGAAAACATGAAAAACTCTCAGCAGCAAAACTACTCTCCCCTTAGTGCTCTAACAGCAACACTGGGCAGATTTCACAAAACTCTAATATGTTTTCAATTTTCTCATTGCCATTTTGACAATCTACATAAATTAAGTATCAACAAGGCATCAGGAATTACACCATAAAACCTTCAACTCTATAAAGCATCATTACAAAATACAAATACTTTATACAGAAATTTTGTGCAATTTTTCAACACACAGCTTTTAAGTAAAAAATTTCTCCTCTTTTAACTTGAATTCTTTTTTGCTATTACAATTAAATCATCTGTCCCTACCCCAGAAAAGTATTTCAAGCTAAAATATTAAAGACAATAAAAAAACCCCCATAATGCAAATCAAACATACTCCAAACATGGCTGGTTTAGAGACAAACCAATGAAACACAGCAGTGTGCAGAAAGCAAAGCTTGTGGAAACTGGGCATATTATGGAAAGGAGAAAAATCAGTCACCCATGCAAAATTACCCCTATTGGCCATCTGAGAACTGACAATGAAGTCAACTGTAAAGGCAGCTGAGACCAGCACACTTCACCTAATTAAAATATTTGGAGGAGGGAGAAAAATATAATCAATCTATATACATGCATATACACATACTTGGCCAAAAGCCACTACTTCAGATTTACTAATCATTTACAGACATATATATCTTAGCTGCCCACTTCACTAAAGCCATCATAAATTTATTTTCTCTGTATCTGCACACTTGTTTTGGTACACACAAATAGATTAAACCTAGAGACTAAATGTGGAAATGTGTCCTTCTGAACTGAGTATCAAGTAAATATATCTAATTTTAAAAAAAAAGAGAAAATGCAGATTAAAAAAATCTTGTGAATTACTTTTTATCTGACCTTCAACAGCCAGGAAAATATTCATGCTTATTCCTAACCTAGATCTACATACCACCCTCTCTCATTGAATGTAAGGTCCAAAAGTGAACTTGAACAATGCTGCCATATTATTAAATTAATGTGACAGGCTTTTATGGTATCACTGCTTTTCAGAGCAGTGGAACTATTTTTTATTAGTCTATATATATTTCTTTCATTAATACACTAAAGAAGGTTGTGTAATGATACTGCCATGATACACAGACTATCTCTGCCAGAAAAGTAAAATTTCAGGAGAATCAGAGCATAAACAGAGCTCACTCTTTTCCTGCCCCTGATTCAGTACACACAGCTTGGTTACTTGTGATTGAGCTTCACTGCTGTTCAACCAGAAACACCACTGGAAAATGCTGACAAAAGGCAACTGTGTTGCTCATTAGCATATTTATAGGAGAACAAAACATTCACAGCTCTATTATTTTCATTACTTGGGTTTATCAGCAGCCTTGAATGTAGGAACAGGCACACCAGCGTGTACCTCAGCAAGTTCCCCTTGTGTTAGCCTCTTGTTCAAACTCCAGTTTTCTGCTCTCTGAAAGGTCCAGCTGTGCTTTAAGACAACAGAAATGTTTTGTGTTCTCCTGGATGTGATGTGTAGATTTCCAGTCAGCACCGAAGCTGCTCCTCTTCCTGCTTTTGAAATCTGCTTCGGGAATTGGAGATTCCCAAGGGATAGGATATGTTGCCAGTGCTACTGGTTACATAAAGAACCCAGAAGAATACAAGGTAACTGTACAGAAGCTTTATTTACTGATGTCATAGCAATTACTATAAAAACTAAAGCTGGAAATTAATTCAAATTTAACAAGCCTCTTCACCTACAATAACCAGCTTTTGAAGGTACAACATTTGCATTTAAAATTTGAGAAACCAACGCAGCATTTGGGTCTCCTTACAAAGGAAAAGTAGGCTGCAAGATCTCATTTAGAAGCACATCTAAGAGAGAGTAAGGCTCAGAAGACCATGGCTTTGACTATTCTTTTAAAAAAATTGAGCTACAAAGAAGAAACTGGAGGCACTGGCAGAGAGCCAAAAAAGTCATACACAAGTATGGACTATATTAAAAAAAGCTGTATCTCTTACACAACAAAAAATTATCCCTCTGGAGGTTTTTTGTTTTGGTGGGTTTTGTTGGTTTGGGGGTTTTCAAGCATTAAGGCTGCTTTGCACTGATAAACCCATCTAATTAGTTGGGATAAGGGTGTTTCCCATCAAAATTTGACCAGCACATTTTAGGATATTGTCTCTTGTATATTTTTAACCCTGTTAAAAAAAATAAAACTCTTTTAAAAATAGAATGGAGATGACAATAAAAATCAATTACATTTTAAGTGTGATATTTGGAAGGATATAATAATAAACTATTTATGACATCTCCAGAAGGACATAAAATAAATTCTCTCATTTTTATTCTTATTTAATATAGCAGCCTTTCAATTTGCTCTAATAATGCTTTCTTCATAAGCAGCATTTGTTAAATCTGTAATTTTAAGATAAGTCCAGTTGCTATTCAATAATAATTTTAGCAATTACTCTACTTGTTTAGAGAATTTAAGATCAAGTGTATCAACTTAAGTAGGACTTTGACACTTCAGTGTCCTTGTGGAGCTGTCACTACATTATTTAGGAGCACCAGTACTAACAGAAGCTGTGAGTCATTCAGGCTATGATTCCACAGTGTATTTCTCTTGTTGGCAAAGCTGACTTAAGCAGTTCCTGCCACCTCCTCTATATCTTAGCAGCTCATTTGTTCTCTTCACCTTGCCCTGAGCCCTTCATTTTAATCCTTTGTTTGTGCCAATACACAGGTTTGTTACTCTTCAAGGTGACGCAGATTGGAGAAATTATCTTTGCTTTAAATGGCTATACAGCCCTTCCTGACACATTTTGGCTGAGAGATTCCTAACCCAGAGCAGGTCCCTGATCAGAATAACCAAGCACCCGACCAAACACAAGGTGATCTTAGGTTGCCTACAAGTAGGTTGGGGTGAAGAACAGGACAGAGCAGGGAACCGTTTTGGTCAGCTTTACTTCCAAGAGAAATGTTTGTAAAACTGTAATCTTGGATACAAATATCCATCCTCACAAATCAGGGGCATCCAAACTGCCATACTGGCTCTTCAATGCTTAAGAAATGAGCATGACAACCTCACTGCAGTTCATGGTCACTTCCCAAAGGACAGAATTCACCACCTTAAATGGGAACCTTGTTGCCCAGAGCCACGTTTGACAGAAGGAAGCAGATGTGTCCCACCAGTGGCAGGTTTCAACAACACGATGCCGTAGGTGCCGTCTGAAGGTGCTGGGGCTGAGATGAAATGGGTCATTCTGCAAAGGTGTCCATCTCTCATTGCAGAAACTCCCCACACAACTCTGACATGTGCCTACCTCCGACAGCCAAAGTTAACCATTTTGACATCATCTCCAGTTTGCCCCCAAAGACAAAGTCAAATCTCAACGTTTTCGTCGACTACAAATTCAGACTCCAACTAAGTTTTCAAATTTAAGTTTTTCTTTAAAATCTGACCTCTGTAACTCTTTTATTCTCTCACTGTGGACTATGACTTTACTTTTCTCACACAGCAGGTATATTTTAAAACTAAAGGCAGTGTCAAGGACAGCAACATTTCTTTCAAAACTACTATGCAGCTTGGTTCTACAGGAATAATGAGGAATATATGATTGAGGTTGTCAAAACAAGAGTTCATTTCTCAGATACAAAGTCATAAATGTCTGCAGAAATGCATCCTGACACCAAGGATTATTACAGGTATTTTTAAAACAGCTGCCTACAGTTAGAGGAATAATTTCTTGACTATATCCTCAAAGATTTCCATAGTAGGAAGCAGAGCTGAAAACACTGCTTTGCTCAGTAGTACAAAGATATTCATAATATTACCAGACTATTCAAATGCCCTGCACTCTACAATTAAAATGTTTAGGAATTCTGAACTAATTTCTCTGGGAACAGTTCTGGTACAAAATACCCTGTAAGTAATACATAAGCAAGTTAGAAAGCATCACATAGTTCTGTGCTGCACACAGTAAAGGACATTTTGAGGGCACAGTAGCAACACATTGAAGCTTTTTTGGAATAGCAAAGGCGAAAGAATAAAAGGGGAAAAGGTTACTCTGAGTACTGCAATAACTTACTGGTCCTTTAGCCAGTCCTTAACAAAAGGAATGGAAAATAATTCTGTGAATGACTCATCTTCCCTCTTTGGGTTCTTGCTAAAAAAAAAATTAAAAACAACTGATATTAATTTAAATTTCAGCTATTCAATTTGAGAACTAATGCCTTTGAATCATTGAGAATAATTAATATCAAAATCCATTATTAACTTACTTGTATAACCACTCAGTTAGGAAATCTGAGGCAATAAATTTGGTTCTTCTTCCCTAAAGACAGAAGATAGTTTCAAATTATTTATTATCTTTGGATTAGTGATATGTTTTTACTACTGGACAGGAACAGAAGCTAAATTGACTGCTTTTATTAAATAAAATATACAGTACATTACTGTGTCTACTTTAATTTTGCTACTGCCAACAGTCAGTGGCTCTGCCAAAATTTTAGAAATTTTGTGGAATACTTTCAAGTCAAGATAAACTATGAGTAAGAAAATTCTACATATATTATCTTGATATTTGCTGCAGCATATCTAGAACAAATACCTCTGAATGGTGCTCTTTGTAAGTGTCAATCTCATTGTAAGGAAGTGAACAGAACTCATTCATACAGGAAAATACGTTGTCAATCACTTGCCATTTTGTTCAAAGTTCTATTATCATTCTTAAAATTCTTCATTTCTTCCAAGACACAGAAGGAACACTGATTGGATATTGTTTCCTCCTGCATTGAACCAGCTTGAAGACGTTGTGAATACTTCAGTCACACACAGGCAGAGTATTGTATGACTGTTCAGACCAAATCATGTGTTGTGTAGTCCAGAAAGGAAGGCACACCCAGAGGAAGGCAAGTCTATCCACAACCACTGAGGCCATGGGCATTACAGAGACTCAGGTAAGAAGTTCCAAACCTGGAGCTTCAGAGCAAAACATCTGAGCCCTTTGTTCCCAGTTCCAAATCTCCACAAACAAAAAGAATTTTGCAAAATGCTTTGCAGCAGGTTCTCCCTAGGGACTCAAGCAGCCAGTACCTGTTTAGCTGGACAGCCAGCCACTCAAAGCATGAATTTTGGTAAATACAGAATGGATTAGGACCCTCCTTTTCTTAAGGATTTCCTCTCCATTCTATCTTGACAGACTGATGTATAAATGAGTACAGGTGCTAATTCTGGTTATCACAAACCACAATAACCACAACATGGAGAATATAAACATAGACTTCTAGTTGGAGTAACTGGAGAGCTTGGCTGGTCCCTTCAGAACCCCTCATGCACGAGATGTGTAATGGATGTACAGTCACAGGGGCTCATGTAGTGCTCCATTAGAGTGTTTGACTGAAGAAACACAGCTCCTTAAACAATATTCACAGTTATGCTCATTCCAGATACTTTCCCAAGAAGCCAAACACCTAAACTTCGAGACACCAATACCTTCACTGCAGAGCTTGCTATGGGTCACTTGAGATGTTAAATGGACAAATTTTGACTGGAACAGAATCTGTACACAAATAGCAGAGGCTCACTGTCCCTGTACAGATACTCTCAATCACAGTATGAAATTGGGTCCCATTACTTAGTGAATTGTTTCAGAGAATAAATTCTATGCTTTGACAACAAAATTCAATTTAATCTAGCAGTTGTAATTTAATCTGTTTTAAGTAAATTGCTTTTCCTTTGCAACAGGAAAAACCGATCAGAACAGGGTTGTCAAAACAGTCATCACCAAAGGAATCAAATTCATCTTGTTTTATCATTGTTAGAGGCAGTGAACTTATCAGGGAGGAATTCAGTCAAGCTCAGTATTTTTTTATTTTGTTATTTTTTTGCCAGGAAACAGTTTATTTTGCTAGTGAATTAAATCATTAGTTGCACAGCAGTCAACATTTATAAAGGGAAAAAATTACATAAATTGACCTGCCTTTGACACATTCCTCCTATGCTGCATGAATCAGGATAAACACAGGAAATATCTGCACAATGTGCATTGTTAACCTGCAGATGTTTTTATAAACTACTTATATTCAGAATTCATTTTCCACTTTTCAGTTTAAATATTATGGGTTTAGTAATAATCATGAAATAATACAGGTGATCAGAAGACGGTAAAGTCATTAGGAAACCTTTTTCCATTCCCTTTTGCTGATGTATCACACTTTAAAATATAATATATTCCATTACAGAGTCTGATACAGAATCCTCCTTCTCTGATAGCTCACTGAAAAGTCAGAGTTATGCTAATAAAAGCATTTATACAGTTGCAGTTTTAATGCTGAAAAATGAATGCATTAGTCAGTTCTCCTGAGAGAAAAGATTTAAGAAAATAGTATTTCCCCTGGAGGCATTTGACAGCAGACAGGATAAAGCATAGGAGAACTTGTGGTAGGAAAAAAAACCAGTTAGGGAATACACTGGGCAACCTAATAGATTTCTTTCATCTCTACATTAAAAACGAAGCTTCTGCAGACTGTTCTCATATTTCTGTCAGCTTGAAGTCTGCCCATCTATCTACCAGCTGGTGGGTTTTCTAGGTTTTTGCTTTTCTGATTTTTCATATGCATTCCATAATGCAAGAGAGCCTATTTTAAATGAAATGTTCAAATTTTTAAGTTTCTGTATCACCTTCAAAAGAAGATCTTGCAGATTTCTTTCCTACACAATTCACTACTGCCAGTTCAACCACCTCCCTTTCCTGACTTTCCCATGTCGGGAATGTTGTACAATTCTTCCTCTCCAGACATGGATGCATTTTTTCTGGTCTCTTCCTTGACCTTCTCTGTTGGTCCCATGATCTGATTTCCCTTACCACAGTTTCAACCACTCAACAACTCTCCTACTTAATTTTTCATTCTCTTCTCATTCATTTTAATTTCCTTTCAAAACATGAAAACTTTTAGTCCTCCTCAAAATCCCACTCTTCTTTCTCCCTCACAATTCCCTCTCACTTCTCTCAGGCTTATTCAACATTGAGTGCAGTCAGTTTGATTATTCCTCCCCTTCTTCCAGTGCTTGTTCCATTAATCTTCCAAGGTTTACTCTGTACAACTGCCCTTTACAGGCTTTAATGACTCATGTCTAGCCAGAATTCAAACCCACTATTACCATCCTTCATGATTCCAGTTAGCTTAACGACAATCTTGGTCCTGTCTTGTTCTCTCATGAATTCCATTAATCTTTCAGATCTTGGTTCTCCTCCTGTTTTTGAAGCCATTTTCCAATGTGTTTATCACAAGATCCTTTTTCCCTGTTCCTGCTTTTCTTGGAGTTTCTAAGGACTCTGCTTTTGATCCTAAAATTCAGTTCATGTTATTTCATGAACCATTTTGACACAAATTATAGCATGGGGTTTTTTTCCTCCAAATCCATATGGAAAAAATACATTTCTTACGAAACAGAATTATAAATAGAAATCACGTATTTAGGTCAGATAAGGAAACAGAATGTCCAAGTACAAGCCCCTTGACAGCAATGGAAAAGAACACAAATATTCAGTTATAGGGAAAGCATAAAGAGCTATTGTTTTACCAGTTATTGTTCAAAAGGAGGAAGAAATGATGTCACAGTGGAAAACTATAATCCAACATAAGCTTGCTTTCCTAACCTTGGTTCCCCAATATCAGGACATCTCTTCAGATAAGTGTCTTTTCCATAAACCATACTCATTTTCGTGAACTTTCTATACATTAGAAAAGAATTGCTTTTATTAGTTTCCACACACAAACCCATACAAAATATATTTTCAGAACACACACTTTCTAACATACCACTGAAGATCTGCAAAATTTATCAGGTTAAAAATCGACAAAGTAAGTTTAGATTTATTCTGAGATTGAAGTAGAAATATTTCTAAGAATTTTAATATTTTTGTAGTAAGTGCTGGTTTATTGCCTTCAGAAATAGGTAACATCTATCAAGGCCTGTAGGATATGCCTTTTTACTGTTAAAGGATTCTTTTAAAAGAATCAATATAGATTTCATTAAAAGTGTGATGAATAATATGTATCTTCAATCTGTTCTAGGCTAGATAATGTAAATGTGATGGCAGGAATGATGGACAGAGATGTGATATAAATGAACCATTTTCCTATTTCACCTGTATTAATCACAGATTATAAATACATATACACACACCTGTTCATCCATCCATTTAGAGACACACAAATTTTGAGAAAACTGAGAAAATTTTGAAATAATTGTTATTAAATGTATAGATTGGGATTTGAAATTCAAGTAGTCGTGACTGCAGAAATGATGGAAGACCCCACAATTCCCAGTACATGTGCTGTTGCTGGGGGTCTGTGAGTTAGGCTATGGTGACACAAAGAGCTTTATTTTGCACCATTTCTAGTCCCTATACAAGGAATGCCTCTCTAGATGTGCCTACAGGCACAGACATTGAAAACAAATTCATAGAAATAGGTGTAGCAAACGATTATTTTTAATTGTATATTTTTATAAGCTCATTAATGTGGAATACCCTATTTTCCAATTAAATAGAATTTACACACAATTTAAAATTTATCTCTATTAGGAAGCCAGGCCAGCAAAAATAATTGAATCATGAGGTAAAATTCAAGTTCTGTACATCACCCTCAAATGAGTGGTGTGTATTAATCTGAGAGGAAACTTGTTTCTCTAAAATACAACACTATTTAGGCTGGATATAGATGGATAATTAAGAAGGATTTGTTAGGACCTAAAGAATGCCATAATCATCAAGTGTCCGTAGTATGCAACCTGTTCTGAATCACTGGAGAAAATAACATTTAAAACCAGATTCAAAATAAATCATTATATGTTATATCATATAATTGTGGTTGGTTTCCTTGCAAAAGACCACATTATGAAAATACTTCCTGTGAAATAAAGGCTGTAACTTCCTGCCAATGATTTGAACTGAAAACTATAAACTAACCTCAAAACAGTTTTCCTTCTCTGCTTCATGCAGCAGTTCAGCCAATCCAGGTAAGAGCACTGGAAATATGTGGTACTCCAAGTATTCCCGAGGAGAACCTGAGCAAAACAGGAGAGCCTTCACTTACAGGTAAGCACTTCAATTTCACAAAAAGACAAGTATTAGAAAGGATCAACTCAGTACCAGTCACTTTATCAATACCATCATAGCTCACACTAAACAGATTCATTCAGTCCAGATACAGCCACTGATCTGTCTTCTCTCCAGCCAAGACAACATAAACTTGAATAAATTTCAAACTAAAGGTTCACCAAAGTGTGCCTCAGAGATGTCAGACTTAGTTTTAAATGAGTAAACTCAGACACCAGAAGCAGTTTAGTTACAGAAATAAAAAGCAATGTGGACTAATTTGCCCTGACAGGAAGAAATTAGCCTGTGCTGAACTCAGTGTTCTTACAGCCTGACCACTTTTGGTGTCTTGTGCCCTTCACAATCTGCATTTTTAGAGTTGGTCATAAAACTGAATTTCTAGACAGAGGAAAAAGCAAAGATTATATTTCAGTGGTGCTGTGATTTCTTTGTCATAATTACTTCTTACTTGTCAGATCCTTCAGAAATCAGAATGTGACTCCACATATCCAATTTTTCCCCTTTCAGAGGATTGGCATCTCTCTCCATTCAGGAAGTATTGAAGTTTTGGTGTGGTCAGTAAACCCTAAGTCATAGAATTGTTCTCTTCTGGCAACACAGCTGAAACACTGATGGTATTCTCAGGTTTATACCTTTAATTGGTTCAGATAGTGCCAGAAAATGTTAGTAATTGGAAGGACACTATTTATATACAAGCCCAGGGTAACACTGCTTCTGACTGGCACCAGGAACCCCTAATGAGCAAGAGTTAATGGAAGAGAAGACACAATGGAGGGCAAAAATGCATAATAAAACCCCATTGCTGCTTGGTAAATTTTATAAGGTATAGAAATCGATTAAAGTGGAAGAACAAAACCTTAGAGCCATTTCCATTCTAATTTGTATCATATGGGCAAAGACACACTTTGACAGCAATTTTCAAATGCAATTATCTATTTAGTCAATTGATCCTAGTTTTGCATTATTAAATTAGAGGAAAAAATGCCTGCCTTTCTCTGATTTAAGTGGCTAAATAAAAAGTCACTTATTCAGAAGAGTACAGACCTTAGCCAGTCAATGCTACTGGTTTGTAATGCAGCCTTTGAGATCTCTGCCATTGACCAAGTGTCCAAACTGGCTCCCTGTTTACAGACCAGGGGCCTAATCGTGCAAATTCCACACAAGAAAAAGTGTTGCAGCTGCTAACACTCTCAAATAAATAAATTACAAACCCTTGCCATATGCAAGAAAAATAATCACACCAGGGTTCAGGACAATATGCTCCTACTTACATGTTTTTGGATCAGGTGGCTCTGGAGAGGGAGCTGCCCCCACTACAGGAGGCAACTCTTGGTCAGCAGGATCAGCTGCAGGGCCAGAATCAAATTGTTCCACGTGTGATGGCTGCAATATTCCTGCTTCCAAAGGCACCTGTTCAAGATAAATGTAACCCATCTAAATACCACAACAGACTACCCAAAAAATATACAAACCAATTCAACAGGAAAAATTATAAGGTCAACTAAAAATTATTCAATTAAAACAATTCAAATATGAAATCTTTTAAAACCAGCCATATGCATATTTTTTACTTGAATTGTACTCACAGGTCCTTGTTCAGGAAGTTGTTCTGATTCAGGAACATCTGGAAATTGAGGGTGTTCTGCTTCATAGTCTAAAAGTTAAAATGAAAGTACATTTACCAGAAGACTTTAACTTAAAAACATATTTATTTTCCTCCTAATCAAGCATTATTTTCTAAATGGGTTCTCTTTGAGTTTGAAAGAACAGAAGTTATTATACAATAAATATTTGTTAAACATAAAATCTAATGTTTTAAAGTAAGTGAGAACTTTAGAGCCTCCTGTCTTGGCTCTAAGTCAAGCACAAAGTTCTCAGTAATAAAAGAGCTTTTGTTGGGAAAAAGATTTTCAACCAAAATAACAATTTAAAATATTCCAGTGTAAGTAAAATGCAGATGCTTGCACAGAATTAACCACCGTTTTTACCAGTAGACAATACTACTTTAGATAGTGGATTCCTCTATAAGCAATTAAATCTCATGGACTTTGCTAAGTATTACTGCCTCCACTTCCAAAAAAACCCCCAAACAAACAAAAAAACCCACAACTAAAAACAAACCACAAAAAACCACTCCACCAAAAAAACCCCAAAGCAGTACATGTGATCCTCACAGATTACTGAGTGACTCAGGATAAGGAAAATAAGTAAAGGAGGATGGCAATGGACTTGATGTGAAAAAAATTACAGGTTACACAACCCAGAACACTCATCCAAACCCAAGAGGTTCACTGTCCCACCATTATAATGAGACTTAGTGGCATCACCAAATCCATGTGTACTACAGATCTCTTAGCTAAGTTATACTAAACAACTTTATTCCTACATTTAAAAAGGCTGGTTTAACACAGAATGGCTGCTTTAGGAATTATAAAGTCGTGCATGAAGAGAACCCCGTTTGAGACCTGCAGAACCACAGGTTTCCAGCCTTCCAGCCTTGGTGCCCTCAGACTCTGGGAAAAGACCAAGATTTCTGCTGTAAGAACGGGGCCCTGAAAACCCGAGTGTTGTGTCCATTTGACTTTGTAACAGCAAGAAGAGTCCCCTCTCTGGTTTCCACACAGGACCAGCCACAAGGCGCGGGTCGCTGCCAGCAAACCAGAGGGCGCGGCACACATACACACACACATAAGGCAGGGCCCTGACACCACACAGCAACACAGCAAGGAGCACGAGCAGAGGCGCTGGGCGGTGGGACGGGCGGGGCTGGGGCACCGTCGGGATGGGCACAGCGTGGCCGGCCAGCTGCGAGCGCTCGGGGCAGCGGCGCGGGGCCTGTCCCCGGGACACGGAGCGGGAGCGGGGCCAGACGGGCGCTG